>CAJUYH010001712.1:0-46333 GCA_910591685.1 Galerucella tenella
CCCTATAATTGAGAGGATCACTAGAAGGACCTTTTTTGTGAAGCATTACTGACCACCCATTAGGAAAAGTAGAGGTGTTGAAGATAGAGTTGAAAAATGAGCTAAGATCCAATCCAATTATTTGGTAAGTATTTAAAAAACTCGTAAGGTATGTTTTATCAGGTCCTGGAGCTTTATTACTTCTGCAAGAGTCTAAAGCTGAATAAATTTTATCGGTGGTTATATGGTTATCAAAATATGGACTCCTCGCATCAAAAAATGAAGTTGGGTCAATTAATCCGACCCCAGTTATTTCGGAATAAAAGGTTTCCCATGTTGCAGTAGGTAATGACAAGTAACTATTTGGATGATTCCATATAGAACCAAAAAGTTTTTGAATCAGTAGAGCTAGATATGTTACCAATAATATTCCGTTCAAATTAATATTTCTTTTTTCTTAATAATTTTCTATATTCTGATTTAATAGCTATGTACTTATTATTAGTTTCAGTAGAAAAATTATTTTCTTGGCAAATTTCAAGTAGGTACGTTTTCAACTGATTTCTCTAGTATTTTACATTGCTGATCATACCAGGGTTTGTTTTCACTAGGTTTGTTAGAAACGATTGTTCTCTTTGACAGCCCAAGATTATCAGCTGTTTTATAAATATTATCCAATAAATTTGTGTTTGCCATCTCGATATCATGAATAACACGCACTCCCATCGAATTTTGCATGGTTAGTTTATAGGCCAAAACTGAGGGTTCGTTTAGTTTTAGAATGACAGCTTCATGTTCCACTGGAGATTTTTCCATTGATACAAGATACGTTTGATTTAAATAACATGAGATTGGAAAGTGATCTGAAAGAGTCAGTGTTGAGTTTACATAAATATAATTGATAAAAGGCAAATTCGAGCTGTTAACCCAAACTAAGTCTATTGTACTATTACCCATAGGTCCCGAAAAAGTAAATTTTGCTGGGCGATCAGAAATACTTCTACCATTTAACAGACAGAAACCGTTAAAATTCATGAAATCGAGAAGACTTCGGCCTTTTGCATTAATTACAGCGTCTAAGCTTCCTCTGTTGCCATAAAAATTTGTATTCTCAAATATTTCGAGAGGCGATGTGTCCTAGTCTGAAACACGGGAATTAAAGTCACCTCCAATAATTATAAGGGTATCATTGAATTTTTCTAGGATATAAGATAGAACCTCCTGAAATAGTGAGAGTAAATATGTGATATTCAAACTAGGATTAAAGTAAACATTACAGACCACAAATTTAAACTTATCGCTAGATATTAAACAAAAAATCCACCAAGTATTATTTCATGTGGATAAAGCACAATTTTTCAATGTTTTATCTATGGTTGATTATGAAAAGCGTAGTGAATGCGCAAATGATGATCTCTCAAATAGAGCGCATTGTTTAATCAGTATTACTTCTTATGTTTTAAGTGTAATGTAGCGAATTTGTGGAATGAAATAATTTTCTTTTTTCAATGCTGATTTTTATAATAAATCTAAAAACACTCGATATTTCCGAAACAGTTCGAGATATGTATGTAACATTGTACATGAATTATGTCCAAGATTTTCTGAAAAATAATATACAGGTGGTTTCATTTGAAATAAGAAAAGTGGTATTGGCCACTATCATATGACACATTTTAAAAAAATGCGCATTTAAAAACACAAATCACAGTGTTCAAGCGTTTTTCCCAACACGCTCTCATTTATTCGTTATCGAATTTATCCCATTTGGCTGTGTATTTTTTTCAAATCAAGGAATACCGTGATGCCATAAAACATATTTATAATAATTTTACATGTGAAAAAATATACCCTCCCGTTCACATGTTACATCATCAGAATATTATATCACCTAGTAAGATTCCAAGAATTATCCACGTATTGGTATACTTACGTTAACTAGAACTTGTGACATTCGTTGTCCTAATCCAAATATTTATACACGTACCTTCTATTCGTGCCATCGTATGTGTTCAAATGAGGACCTGAATGAACCCATTGCGAAAAAACTTGTAGCCCTTTATCAATCCTCTGTAAGTGGAACGATACTATTGAATTGCAGATGACTGATATTAATAGGCAAAATTACTGCACTCTTTTCTAATAGGATACAACTGCAAATCAAAAGTGAATAACGTCTATAATCTAAAGCGAAGTATTCAGCTGCATAAATACATCAAAACGCCATAAAAAACCAAAAAAACGAGCAGCTGATTGACCCACAAGTTCATTTTGTCCAACCCCAATGGATTTTTTTTTCTATGGTTAGCTCAAACATAATATTTATTGACAGGAATTAAATAGTTCAGAGAATATGAAAACGAGAGCAAACAGGCTTATAAGTGAACGGAAGCCATTTTGGTCAAGTATATTTAAAAATGGGAAACAATACCTCAATAAAATTAAATCGCTAGAAAATAATTGAACAGATCGTTTTATTTTCAATTTTATCACTTAGAACTCAGTGCCTTGGATTTTTTTGATAAATAATTTCAAAAAATAGACTTGCCCATTCTACCATGTTTGGGCTCACGCTTCGCGTCCTCTACTGTCTTCAATTTATAACAAGTTAAATAGAATTTCGCAGCTCAGATTATGGAAGGTATAATAATTATAAAATCCTTGACATATCGAAATGCGACTGTTCGTATCCAAAATCCAGTAAAGCTAAACTTGCTAGAAAAAATATGAATGTTGCCATACGGAGTGTAGCCGTTACGAATTGTTTGTTACCATAATAATAATCACATTACTGTGTAGCTTTTTCATTCGTGTTTTAATTAGATTGGAACAAACTGGAAAACTTTTTTCAAGAATTTTTCAGCTGCTATGAAATTATAATCAAGTAGGTGCTTCAGATTCACACTCCAAAAAGACATCAGAATATTTGCACTGTCTGTTTTTTTCGTCCAACGAATAAAATAACGCGATCTTCTTAGTCGAATATCAAATATCTACAAAACTTTCACTTTTTTTTTGTCCCATCCCTGCTCTTTGTTATAGACAACACTTCACGCCTCCGACGCTGCGAGATAACTCTCTAAGGAATGATTTTATACAGACTACAAAACCGTGCGATGCGTTACGCAGTGTTTTGTTTAAATCCCAATGGGCCCGAACTACGTACCTACACATATATCTAACGGGAAAAGTTTGTACTTTACTCTGCTGAATCATTTATTTTTGAGTTTTTGAGCTCATGAAAAATGAATAAATGTCTGTCTTTCAGGTCAGATGACACCACAAAAAGTCCTTAGGGTGATATTGAAAGGGAGTAGTGACCCCTAGACATGTGAGAAGTTTTGGATGGGCTATTTATCACGTTTTATTTTGGATTACTTGCAGGCAGAAAATTATAATTGTATGATAATATGGAACATGCCGGCATATACAAACTTTGATTTTGATACATTTTATAAGTCACTAAACATATTTATTAGAAGTGGTTGCTGTAATTGCTGGACAACAATTTGAGTCTGTTTTTCACGAACTTTCACAATACCCTTCCAGTGTGACGCAATGTTTACTTTCACTGAGGGCTAGTTTATTAAATTTTTGTTTATATTTTATTGATACCTGCTGTAAGCTTGGATTATTATTGCAACCGTTTTCGTATGAGCGGAAATAATGCTTCACCAAAAACACATATTTGCTTCTGTTGCCAGGACCACTTTTAAATTAACAATAATTGCAGCGTATTATTAATATGTCAAATAATGAAAATTGATTCAGATGTGACAGATACATACCCATTTCTAAGGCAACTCCACAGCACCCTTTATTTTGGTAGGTATTGCTTATTTTGGCGGATACCGTTTATCAGTTCCTTATATCAGATTTTCGACAAATTTTTATGATATTCAAATACTATAGGGTGATACCATGAAAAAATGTGCACTTATTTAAATTTGCTTCCGAATCAAATTTATTTCATTTTTTTGACCATCTCTGTTTCATTTTCTGGAAAAAATTGAGATTATTAACAACAAAAATATGTACAGCGTGTCCACGGATGGGGTATCATATGGGTGAAAAATGTTTAAATATCAGTTTGGGTGAAAAATGATATTCCCGATAAAAAGTTTTGCTTGTTCTGAAACCCCATAAACTGGAAGTTTCCAAAAACCCGTCTCATTTTATAGCCATTTCCATGAAAATCATATTAATTTTTGCACTAAGTTCGAATAGTATATTAAAGTATAAGCTCTATTTCGAGCACTCCGGCTTAGCCGTCGTGCTCGGAAAATCGCGCGTGTTTTAAAGACCAGTTATCCACGAATACTTTACACTATTTTTTTTGTGCACTTTGAAATTATAAATACTGTTCTATAACTACTACAACAACAAGAAATGGAAATCATAGATGGAAATAAGAACTAAATGTCAAATGGTTCAATCCGTGATGTATATGATGTATACCTTGCGTTGTCATGGAAATGAGAAAAACAAACTAATTTGTATTATATCTTCTGTAAGTTCCTTGTGGCATTACTTATTCTTTTTTCTTATTCTTCTTGGGAATCAAACCACAATAATGTTTTTTATTCTTTATTCCGACGTTTCGGTAGCGTTCCAGCTACCGTTGTCAAGATTAACTAGTAATAAAATTAATAAAATAATTTTTGGTCCCTATCTGACACAACGAAAAAATATGACAACTAGACAATCAACAATATTTTGAAGTTTAAGACTACAAAACTTTGTTGTCAAATTTTATTAAGGTCCATTCATAGTAGATCACTCATCTGGTAAAATGTGAAATAAAATGTTTCATTTTATGACAATCTAACGATATGATAGTCTAATAGAAATAGAATCCAGTGAAGTGCACGTTCCAGGAACGGTTTTTATTGGGATAGCGCTTTTTTTAGCTTATTTTGGAAATGTTGTTAATGAAACCCGTTTGTTGTTACTTTTTTGTTTATGATCATTTTTGTTTTCAAAACATGTATAACTCAGTTTGGTGATTTTATGTATTGAAGTGTGTATCGATTAACAACTATTCCAATGATAAATCATAAGAAAACCTGGATAAAAACTTATGATGCTATCAGGATAACGTAGATGATTGATTATTGGAAATTTCTCTTTCTCACATTGGTAACCAAATTTGACTACATTCGGCTGAAATACTAGCTACACATTTATCTGCATTTAGTTGTATCAAAGCACTTTCTTTGATTTTTCGTCTTTTACTATTAGGCTCTTTCAATATTATTTTTGTCGAATTCCATTGAAATTTATGCCCCTCTTCCCAAGCATGTTTACAAATACCTGACTCAAAGAACTCCCTATCTTTGATGTATTTTTCATGTTCACTTATTGGGACTTTCAATGGTCTAGATGTTTCAGCTAAATAGAATTTGTCGCATTCACAAAATATCTGATAAATGCAATTTTTTGGAGATTGTTCTTCATTTTTTTTGTTTCGTTTTTGTTAAGATAGATCTCAAAGTATTGTTAGATTCAAAGCTGGTTCGAATATTACATTGATTACCAATTTTCTTAATTCTTTCTGACAAACCTCTAACATACGGTATTGTCAAGTTGGGGTGTTAACAATGAGCCTTTCTCTATATTCTTGATTTCTTTATTTACAAATTCTGCCGGGTAATTTTTGGCATTTGAAACATTTTTCAGTAGAGTTGTCTCCTTTGTGAAATGATTATCATTAGAACAAATGATTCTGGCCCTATCGTTTAAGATTTTACTACCCCTTTTTTAACGCTTATAGCATGATTTGATTCAAAATGGTGACTTTCGAACGCTGTTTAAAAAGTAATTTCTCAATATTTAATACAAAAAAATTTCTTGGTTATCCGTATTTGATGGATTTATCGCATGCCTCCACTACATTAGAATAAATCAAAACTGTTAACTGGGAATCACCGAATGGAAGTCATTTCATTTATTGTATTCCAGCAAGCTTAACATAATTGATTTTTTCATACAAAATTTATCAAAGTAAAACATCTAGAACTAGTCTGTGATCAATAGAGTTTCAACTGGTGAATATATAAAAAGTGAGGAAGTATTATTATATCATTCAACAAGCATATAATGCTGGCTATTATTCACGAAGGTCACCTGAGTGAATGATAGCCATTATATGCGAATACAATACCATATTTTGTTCACGACTATGAATTACCTGTTTAGGTAAGTATACATTTTTTTGTCGAAATAAAACACTATAGTTCATCACATTTACGAAGCCTATTACTTCTTCTGTTATTGAACAAATTATTTACTTAATGAGTATTCAATTCACTGTCTAATTCACTATCCTATTGAACTTTCTAGTAATATCAATCAAACACCAGTATAGTTATTGAGACTCTTGCAATTAGCAATAAATTATTTAAAACGTCACTCTTGCTTTAGACATACATTATACTCACTAGACAAAAAACTGATGAAACGATCTACTCTCGTATAAACAGTTAAAATAATACCCCTCTTGGTGTGCGTCATCGTTTGTTAAAGTTCTTTTAACACTATACGCAAAAAAATGGAAAGAAAGGCAGGTCTGTGATTAATCACAATCAAAATATCACAATAATGAATCGTTTGAGTTTATTACCAACGTTAACCCTAATCTTCGACGTAAAAAATTTGATAAGTTAATCTTTAGAATGCGCGCAAGCGCGACCCATCAATCGGGAGGAATTAGGCATTCAAATAGAATGCAGACCTACCTTTCGTGGCGGTAATTTGTCACACGTATTTTTATAATGTCCCACTGGCAGTTCAGGTCTGTACTTTGTTGTTTACGGTCAATTACTATCCATGAAAAGTGAATATTAATCTTGGTGTTATTTTTCTTTAAATAATACAAAAATATGCATAGATACACGGAAAAACATCAGCATTTTGAAAGTTCTCAAGTATTTTCAGTTGGAAAAAGAAGCTGGTAATTATTAATTTCATAGGGTTTATGGGTTCGAGTTCAGATCGCGTTGAAAATTTTCATTTAATATATTGTGTCGTTTGTTTGAATAATCTTCAATATAATTATGTGTCATGTGACCTTTTCATTATCCACACCTATTATCCACATCTACTATTCACTGGTGAATTATGTACATCATCATACTTGGAGAAGCACACGTGAAAACTTTAAATTATCAAATAGTCGTAGGCAAACTATTTTCCACTTGTGTTGGACATTAAGCTTGAGTGAAAATATTTTTGGGAAGGGAAATCATCACCGAAGGACTCATTAAAACAAAATTGAGAACTCTGGAACCGTTGGCAACACCAACGATATAACTATTCACTCTACACAATTTGACGCTCGTTTCGGTAGCCAAATTATCGTCTTAAGGGACCAAACGGCTATGTTTATATACAGGGACGTATATAAAGGGGGGGGGGGGGTTTGGGGGTCCAAACCCCTCCCCATATAAAATACAATAAAGGTACAATAATTTTTTATTAGCATACTGCCGCAATATGAGTATTCATCGGGATGTGGCAATAGAAATAGATTCCTTAATAATTGTGAATTATTTTTTTGAAGAGGTTAAATTTACTTTTGTGAGATTGATTTTCTGTTTTAATAGAAGCTTCAATTTTCAATCATCTATGACTTTTCAAAATAGGTGCTCCCAAATTAAAATACAGGTAACATCTCGGCTGGTATGGGAATGCGGCGAAGAACTTAGAAGACTGGCGACTCGGAACAGTGTAACACTGGAGTGTATCCTAGGTCACAAAGGAATCGCAGGCAATGAAAAAGCTGACGAACTTGCAAGAGCAGGATCGTCAACACTGATGAACGGATCCGAACCATCTGTGGGTATCCCCAGATGCTCCACTAGATCATGGTTAAAAGGGTGGGTAAAAGAACAATCCATAAAACTCTTGAAGAATACACCCAGGCAAACATATGGGAAGAAATTTATGGAAAAACCATCGGAAAAAGTAGCAAAAGAACTGCTCTCAATAAGCAGGGACAAACTACGCACCATAACGGGGCTTCTTACGGGACACTTTCCCACAAAAGAGCACCTGAACAAAATGGGGCTGTATAACGGAGACCTCACACGCAGGAGATGCAAAAAATACACTGAAAAAACTCTGCACATATTATGCAACTATGAGACGCTGGACCACAGAAGGCAAAAACTAAATGAAAGACCCCAAATGACTCCAGAAGACTTCTACAACCAACCAGTAAAGAACCTGTATGAGCTAATACAGGGAACGGATTGGCTGAATAGGCTGTAGTCAGAATGATAGGAGAATCCACAATAAGCCCAAGAGGCTGAGGTGGTGCCGGCGAAGGGACGGCTCCTTTAAAAAATATATATACATGGTTATAACCATTTTAGCAGTAGGGGGCAAAACAAGAAACGATATTTAAAAATACTTTCAGATGTAGACAAGTCAGACAAATTTGAAAGAAAAAACTTAACATTACTTCTTGAACTTGGAAAATTGCTTTAGGTCGTGGCACTCGATTTGTTTTGCCAGAGGCGGCGCCTTCAATAAAGCTTTCCCCTTCTAAACCTATCATATAAAAAAAACCAAAATCCTCCCCATGTAAAAGCTATAGCTACGTGACTGTTTATATACAAAGTGGCCGTTACTGGTCAATGAGAACTATCACTGGCTAAGAAAAGGTTTCCAGTTCCATGTTCCATGTCTGGCTATATCATCCACCTGTTCGTTGTTCTTATAACTCTGGTATTGAGGCTAGCGTGACGGAATGGTCTCAGTGCGTTCAAGGTACCTACGCAATCCCATATCAGTTTAAAAGTGAGTGCCGTGAGTGCCTTAAGTGCAGCTTGGCAGTCTGAGAAGATGATACCTGAACAGTATGTCCTCTCAATATCTTCAACGCAGTATTGAATCTCTGTTACTTTCCACTTGGAATATTGTGATGTTCCCGGATAAGCTTATTGGAATAGCTATCCTTTGTTTCAGCTCTACAATTTCGACTCCCACACCTACGTCTGCTTTGGAACCATTTATATACCTGGTAGCTGCAGCCGGTATGGGTACACCTCTTCTTCAGTCTTCCTCACCAGGTGAAGTTATTTGGAGTTTATTATCAAAGCTATATATCATGACTCACTGCTTTTTAAATCAAATACACATAAACATGAATATTAGTGTATAAGTGTGTTGTTGCGAATTTTAGTGATCAGAACATTTAATTGTCTTTGATTTTGCAAATGACTCGACATTGATAACATTTATCTTTCTTAGTCACTGGAACAAGGTTGAATATGAATATTCCTGATAGCCTAGAGACTATTTAAAACTTTTAGATTTTTGGATACGACCGCCGAGAAGATGGAATTTGTATCCATATCCATATTCTCAACTCTCATGCAATAACTAATATAGATATCTCCATTCCTCGCGTTGATGCTCTCTGTCTCCAGTTGAAATTCCAGAACACTTGCATTACGCTAGCTGGAATTTATCGCCCATCTGACACATCTCCAACACAGATGCCACTTTAATAGATAAAATCGAGCAGCTGTCTTCCTAAGAAAATTAGGTGACTTCCAGACATCGAATTGGCAATTATCTCTATATCAGACTCTTAAAGCTTATGAAGAACTCATCAGAAAATATATCGGAACATATATCATACTATTACTTTTCATGCCTCAAATCCCCCATCCCAAAATCACTATGTTTGCATAACCAAAATATTCCAATTCACTGTAAAAGAATATTTTTAACATTTTAACTATGCCACCACAGTATACGAACGAACCAGTAGTATTTCTATTATAAATTTCATTGATATATTGCCAGAGCTTTTAATGACCCTGAACGGATCGCTTTACGATTCATTTTACTTTTCCATAGCGTAAGTTTTAAAATGACGAACGTGTTGAATGTTTTTTCTCAAATATTTTAGAACAGTACACTGATGAGTGAATAGAACGATAGTCTCATACAAAATATTCATTGGTTCACATACACTACCCGTTTTCTTCTTTTTAATGGTATCCATTGCAAAAAAATGCTTATAAACTATAAAAATGATAATGTTTGTTTGTCCGAAAAGCCGTGGAAATATAATTAAGCCCTGTATCATGAATAATAGTAAACCCTGTGACGTGAATTATAGCGCTCCGGCAACAAACCCAAATTTTGGGACTTTCGAGCACTTTTAATTTCATAAGTGATATACTAGAGAAGGAAATAAGTGAGTGAAATTGATTGGAAATAAATTTGAAAGAACAGAGTGAGTAGAACAAGTATTCTAAAATAAACATTGTACTGAGAAGTGGGTGACGTCCGAGAAGTCTATTCGGGAAGCCTTCTTATCGCGGTACAAAAAGATAGTACAGAACCGGATTCAGGAAACATCTAAATGAGTAGCGACGAAGAATCGATGACAGATGAAGGGAAAAGGAAAAAAGATACTGGAAAGCTACCAGATATATTCTCTAAAAGCAGAAAAACTATCAGAACACCTGAAAGAAAAAAAAAGAAGAAGACGACAAATTAGAAACTATCATCGCAATGATACAAGAAATAAAAACGGATATGAAGCAGGAACTCAAACAAATAAGGGAAGAACAAAAAGAATATAGAAACGAAATGATAAAAATCAAAAAGGATAATGACCTACTGAAAAATGAAAATAAAAAACTGAAAGAAGAAATTAAAACAATCAATAGCAAACTTGACAACATGGATAGAGAAACGAGAAGAAATAATGTGGTTATACAAGGACTACCAATCACAACAAATGATGAAGAGGAATTGAAAGAAGGAATGATTTCATTCATTAAAAATAATATGGACATCGATTTGAAAATAAGAAATGCAAGAAAAATAGGTGACATTTATATGACATTAACCTATATTTTCAAGATGTTGCACAATCTTTTGCAAATGTATTTTAACAAATATATAACCTATAACAGTCAAATACATGAATATAATACTAGAATTAACAATCACTTACATATTAACATTCAAACTGAAATGTTTGAATACAAAAATATTAATATTAAAAGGATCTATTGACTATAACATGTTACGGTTTTAAATTAGCTTACCCTGATATTTGAGTGAGTAAGTAAAAAGGATATTAGTTGTATTGCACAGAATGAAAGTCGTCAGGTTTGTTATTAAATATTTTATTCGCTGTTATAATAAAGTCAGGATAGAAGTCAGTCAGCTCTATTAGTTGGAAAAGTTAACTCATGGTCTTCTCATTTCTTTTTGTTCCATTTTCTGAAAAATAAAATACCCATAATAATAAATATAACCTTGAACAATTTCATCTTCTGCCAGCAGATTTGTGGCAAAGTGTCACGACCTTGACCTCCTCAGTATTACCATTTTTAAATGGTAAATTGGCAATAGATTTTACCCGGCAAAACGCGGTATGTTTGGGCATAAAAAAAGGTGACCTTTGGATTACGTTTCTTTTGCTCAGCCAAGAAAGCTTACTGAACGACGCATTTTGCGGATTTAGTACCAAGTGGTTAAATTTTATGAAAATCCAATCTAAGTGTGGAATCATTGACGATTAGCACCTTGGTGGATATTGGATTTATTGAAACTTCAGTCGAAGCCACTTTTAGGCCCCCTACCTTCTGTGGTAAGTTCTAGTTGTGCCTACTATCAAGGTGATACTAACGTGGTTTTATTGTTTTAGGCCTTTTATTTTATTCTATTTTATTTTCTCTTCTTTTACTTCATTTGTTCACTACTTACTATTATCAAGTCGTCTTAGAAGACTATACGTTGAGGTTAGTACTTACCGTGGAAGCTATCATCCTTTCCTCGAACTCCATATTCATTGGAACAGATTGCTGTATTATGGTAGATGAGGTATCATTGGGAATATTGTTCGTATTTATAAGTGGAACCACAATAGCGAATAACTGGTGTTTTGTGGTGATGATCAGTCTGCTTTTCTGTAAATAACGAAACCGTTCCATTGGAAGTTGGAAAACTACCACCCTGTTGACAGTCTCCTGGAATAAAACAGATAAGATTAGCATAGTAACTTATAATAACCTACAGTAACTGATACATTTTAATATATATAATACTTTTGTCTATCTAAATTAATATCATACTTACCTTGTATTGATTAGTTTGAAACAATCATTAGTTCACGCAGTAGTTAGTTACTGGTCTAACCTTCTGTAAATATAAATACGTATTTATATACTTCATTGGGCCATGCTCGTAGTAGATAGAATTCCATCCTTTTAAGTAGTACTCATTTAATTTTAAAGATCTGCATGTGCGGTAAATTGTATTTATTGATATAACTTGTTTGGTTCGTAATACCTATTAAAGCCAGCATTTAAGACTGTTAAATATACCGATATACTAGGAAGGGAACTTGTGCATATTTTCAACCCATCCCTAAGATCTATAATATTTAAGTTTACTTGTGGTTTACTTCTGCTGCTGTTAACGTAGCAAGCCGGCGATAGTTCTTCGAGACTCCTGTTTAGTGGGTAATTGATCCACGTGCTAATTTGGTAACCTTGTTTGGAGTACCAAATAGAATAGCACTTAGTCTATCTATTGCTGCGGAAAAAGATGAAGGGTACCTACTGAAGTTGAAGCTACTATCTTACTATCTACTATTTTACATTTTGTCACAGGGGGCGCCACTTGAAGGATTTATGAAGATTAAATGTACCGGTAACTTTTTTTGACGGAACTTTTTAGTTATTTTGATTGGACATTATGACATAAACATCTTAACTGCGTAATATTGGTACTTTTGTTAAAATTAAACATTTTGATTAGTTTATGGAGAAAATCGCAATTAAACAGTTCAGAGTATCGGAAGGAAATTCCAGTAACAGTAGAAAAAACGTAAGACATATTTCGAGGATGAAACATAATTTAAAACAATAAAACATGAAAAAGAAAACTTAAATCAAATGTTCTACGTGGCTTCCTCGCACTTCTATACCTTTTGTAATTATTCAAATAAATGACTTTAGGACTTCAAAGAAAATTTTACTTTGTTCCCTTATAAAGTTAGTCGCATTTCGTATTTGCCTCCAGAGTTCGTGTTTCCAGTTAATTTCATTGGCATAAACTAAGGTCTTCATATGTCTTCAAGCTTAAAAATCAAGCGGGTTATCTCAGTGCTTCTTGGTGCTCGTCCTAAATCACCTCCTCTGCCAATTCATCGTCGAGAAAATATGTCACTTAGATTATTCTAAAAAACTTACGGGAAATAAGGTGGAGCTCCATCCTGCATAAACCACATTTTCTGACTCACCGCTAATGACCGATCATCCAAAATGTCACTAAAAGTATCTTGCTCAAAAATTAATTAGAATCTCCATTTAAATTTGTGGGCAGAAAAAATGGTCCTAGTAGTTCTCGTGCTTGAACATAAATCATATGCATCATCTCTTAATACGTAGAATGATTGTGACTAGGCATTTCAATAGAAAAAGTATGATAGTTTCAAAAAAGTGCAGCAATTGACTATAAGCTGGCAGCTAAAGTTATTCACTGACAAGAATTTTCCATCAACAATTATCGGACAGTACAAAGCAATTATTGATAAATGAAATAACATTTGAAATCTTCCAATACTTTGAGCTTTTTTTCGGTTTTCTCGAGAACATATGAAAATATCGTGTTTAAGAAGGAGTACCAATTTTACGTAGAAATTATGTTTGTTACCAGTCGATTTTATCATCAGATCATCAGAAATCCTTCTTGTGGCGCGCCCCGTAAGAAAATGTAGAATGGTACCTACATACAATAACATTCCTTATATCAAATTATGCCACTGTGATGATTTAATAATGATTGATGAATATACAGTGAAATTATGAGCAAAGAAGGCGAAGAAATATTCAAATTTAACGCCCTATCTTTTTCCACAGTAATATTCTATTGAGGTGTATTTGGTTTTATCGCTATATTTTGGTCCAAACAATTTTCTCTTGAATGTCCAATAGTTGTGACACTCTGTGTAATCTGATTTATTTTGATCAAAAGTAAATATTATTATTCAAACAATAAGGATTTCCAAATCATTCGCTTTTCCGAGAATAGAAAATATTAAATTTTCAGTTCTTTCAACTAAACGTTTCATTCAACTTTTTTTGACCTAATTTAACTTCTTTTTTTTATTTGCCCCTCGATTGATCCTCAGTGTAGCAAAGTTATATGAAAAAAGTTTGGTCATAAATGGCTCTTAATTAAGTTGATTAAACGAAAAGGGAATCCTTTTTATGTAGCGTAGAAACCTTTCCAAAGTTTTTCAGCTATGGTAACGATAGCGACAGAGATTTGATGTGATGACGTTTTAGACTGCAGAAATATTCCACTAATACCGCTCAAAAAACGTGAAACGAGAATAATTGAAAATATTGACTGGTGAAGCCTATGTAGGTAAACAAAACGTTTCCAATTAACAATTTTATTTTGATATCAAATTGGGCTGAAATAAATATTTTTGTGTATAATCTATTCACGAATTGCAGCTTTAGAATTCCAGTTAATTGATGGCTGATGTGATGGAACGTATACTGTGTTCAGTGGGTTGCTTCTGGTATATTGATTATCTTGTTAAATTGAACCGCAATATTTTTTCAATCCCATTATTTTCTGTTTCGGTAGCGTTTCAGCTGCCGTTATCAAGAATTTATATTTGAATTTACTGTTTGGACCCTTTCTCTGTAGAATCTACTCATATTACTACTATTTTAAATAAAACAGTTATACTGATCTGATCTTAAATGGGATAAAGATTCCCAGGATATCTTCATAGGTCTGATAATACTCTTTGAAATTTGAAGAAAAAAACATTGTCTCTTACAAACTCAGTAAAACAAACTAATTGGGCAACTATATACAGTTATTTATTTATTATTTATAGTGATATTGAATGTACAATTGGAACAATTATTGCCAAAATTCAAAGCACCACTGAAAGTATCACTAACAATTTTCTAACAATTCAAAAGATTTTCATTAATGTTAGAACAACTCAAAATATTCTCCGTAACTGTTGATGGAACATTCGAGGAAATATCTGAACAGGTACTTGTACCTTCTTTGTCAGGCTGCAATATTTTTCTGGCAGTATTCTCTTTGTTGATACGTGATTCTTCAATATATCCTTCTGCTACCGTACTCGATTTCCAACCTCCATGTCTTTTAAGACAAGTGAGGTCACCGCCACCATCAATAAGAAGTGTAGCAGATGTTCTTCTCAGCGAATGTCCAGTATAACTCCTTCCAATTTTCTAACTTGAAAAATTTTGCAATTTCTTCCGGTACGGCACTAATTTTGGGAATACCAACAACCATTCTTTGACACTTCCCATTAACATACTTGAAAAATAAACGACGTTCCTGTATATTTGATGGCCGTAGTGCAGCATATTTTCGAAATAAACACAAATAATTATCGCCTATAATGGTAAACAAACGAGGTTTCTTGTTTTTTGTCTGCAAAATTTTTACGACCAGGACCGAGTCCATATCTTCAATGTCATCAATTTTCAAATGAACTAGTTCATCACAACGCATAGCACCTCCAATTCCTAATGATAGAACAACCTTTATCATCAAATATACATTATCAGGTGCCATATCCAGGAACCGATCCACTTCCTTCTCTGTAAAAACCCTAGACCTTTTAGGTATATATCCATCACTTTGCCTTTTCAACAAAGCTCGTAATCTTGAATATTTACTAATTTCCACATCATTTTTGATATCCAGTGTGGATCGCAACATTGAATACTGTGACCAAATAGTGGATGGCTTGACGGTCTTCGTTAAATTTGAGAAATACACCATAAGAATACTCTCCGCATAGTTTTGCACATTTTCTTCTTCACACCAATCCATGAATCGCTGATATGCAAGTTCATAAACTTGGCGAGATTTAAGTCTTAACTATTGTGAAGTACTTTGAAAAATACATTGTAAATATCATGCGATATTATTATCTTCACTCTACCTAAAGTTTTGTGCTAAAGACATTATCAAAATTTTACATCTCTAAAATTAATTTCCTTAGTTATTATTGACTTTCTGACTTGAAAAAACAATATATTGCTGAACTGGGGACTGAAATCTCTTTCCAACAAAGTGCCACACAACCCCCTATCTCATTTAAAATTTTCGAGGGGGCGCTTATAATTCAGAGGGAGTGCTGTATGGGGATAATATTTTCATATTGAAAATTGTCCATTTAAGAATCAAAATCGACCTGCATACACATTTACACATTTAAAAATGTTCAAAGTGAACTATAAAAAGTGTCTTGATTGACATGAATACATTTTTTCAAATCTTTTCATAATGTTTCAACTTTATTCATTTGTCTTGAGTTTTTAGGTAACATAATATTTGAAATCTTAGGTCCTACTACAGATAAAAATGTTTGATGGCCATTATATTCATAGAAAGGTATCTGTAGCATTCTCATATTCTTATATTTGGTATGTTGTGTGTGTATTATTTTATTTTTCAATTTAAAGTAGAACCGTTGAGTGAAACAACGGTAGAACATACAAGTAGTATAAAGGTATTTAGATCTGATAGTAAGAATTGTTGCACTATGTATGTACATTCTACTTCGAAAATCAATTATTCCCAGAATCCACCTCAAATAATCATTCCATAGCGGATTCAACTATGGATTGATATATCATAATTAAAAGTTTTTCCATCAAAATATTTGGTATTGCACAATGCAAAACACCGTGTATTTTAACACTTGACATATAGGGCAATAACACGTACATTTTGCAACTAGCTTATTCCACTCCATCAAAGCATCGCGTTTCATTCCATAAATAAATAAATATCCAGTTAATTTTGTTTCAAAAAAATGAAAATGTTCCATTTTCATTCACAAAAGCCTTTCTTTTTATAACTAACTCATTCTTTGAGTGTCTGCTTTCAGAACAAAAAACAAACAAGAAATAACGAGAGGGAACGACGTCGTGAATTTGGGAACAAATGCTAAGATGGCCAAATTCCCCAATCTAACGGGCTTGTGTCGTGTGGTTCGGGAAACAATGATGCACAGCCAGTCGGAAAATTACAAAACCTCGGTTCTTACTGCTGGCAGGATTTTAGAAGGATCCTCGAAGGATATCCAAAGGATCCCTGGCGATTTTCGACGACGACAGCTCCATCAGTCAGGAGCTGGAGAGGTAGGAATAAATGTAGTATATATTTGGAAGGCACAGATTGTCCTTTTTTTATTTTACACTACAGGGCGGCAGCCTTCAGAGGGGAAAATATTCAAGAAAATTCATACAGTAAAAAAATTTTATCATCCATAATTTACCTCCACGATTTTTTTTCAGGTACATTTTAATAGGGAATGGATTACGGGACTATTTAACATGAATGCACCGCCTCAATGTGGATTATTTATTCCCAAATAGGTCTATTCCCATTTATTACGTACATGTACAGAGTCTCAATTTTTCAAACTCAAAATGTACCGTCATTTATCCCATGTCAAAAGAGAGATGTCAAAAAATATCTGAGCCGTTTTTAGGGTATGGACTGACAGACTTGGGTCGAATACTGCAATTTGGTATTCGAATCCGAATCCTGAATACTTTATTCTAAATTGTATTCGAATACTCAAGATTCGAATACAAAGAAAAAAAGTATTCGAATAACGCTGTATTTGAATACCTGGATTTATTTAAATAGGAATACTTTTCGAATATTCCAACTAAAAAGAAACATATATGCGCACTTAAAACTCAATTTTTATTTACGTGCTTGAAATGATGAAAATATATAACAAAATTAAAAATGCTTTACTACAAAATAAATGAAACTTAAAATAAAATTCTTTTCATTTAAATAAAAAAATAGGAACCAATCAATATCAATATGACGACGCAATCCTATCCCGCTCGCCTTCAACAAAACCAACATTTCAAAAAGTTTGTCGCCCAAATTTTGACGCTTTGGCGTATTTATCATACCCGCAAAAGAAAAAAAATCGTTCTACTGGAGCAGAAGATGGTAATATGGAGTTATACCTTAAAATTATTTGTTTAATTGAAGGGTAATCATTAAGCATCATCAAAGCTAATCTTTTATCTTCAGTATATTGCAAAAGGTTAAAAGGTTACCGGGATTCGAATACTGGGATTCGAATACAGAATTCGAATACAAAGTAGGTATTCGAATACAGGGATTCAAAAACGGTATTCAGAATCCAGAATACCGAGTACCGACAAAAAAAGTATTCGGTCGAATACCAAATACACAAAAGTATTCGAATAGTATTTGAATACCAGCCTAGGATTCAGAATACTGAGTATTCGAATACTACCCAAGTATGTGGACTGACAACTGAAATGACGAGAGATATTGCATTTCCATCAACGCTTTACGTCCAACCAAAAAAAATTGAAATGAGAACCCCTACCTGTTACATCATTGGCGAGTCCTACAAAAATTCTTTGCAGCAGTGTAAAAATCAATATAGGGTGTGAAGTGGAGAATATAATTTGGAAACATAAAAAGTTGGTTATCAAAGGATAAATATCTCATTTTCACGCTTCACTAAGAAAAAAAGGAAGGAAGATATTTTTGAAACTCAATGACTGTTTCACTAAGAAGAGATAAGTACTTCCCGGGCTAAAGGCCCCGACGGACAATGATTTACACTTCTCAGTTGAACGGGGACGGTATGATCTACACGATTGAACCAACCGTTCTGGTTTGTAATTAGAAGGAACAACATAACTTGCAGACCGGTTTAAGCGTATTTGCGAATTTCTATAGTCAAGTTTAAGTTTAACCTCTATGAGATGCTTCTTAAATTGGGTGATGACGATCCATGCCGACGAAAACCAAAGGAGCTGGGATCTAGAGAATTACTATTTGTTGATACCCAATAATAATAATAACAATAATATTGATAATTCAGCTAACATAGTTATTTGAAACTTTTCAATACCGTATGTTAGGGTTCATCAGAAAGAAAGAGAAAGATTGGTAGGTAGCTTCAAATCTAACAATACGTGGAGATATATACTAACAAAAGCTGAACCAAAAAAAGGAAAGCAAACTCCACAAAACTGCAATTATCAGATTTCTTGAGAATGCGACAAATTATATTTAGGTGAAGCTCCTAGACCATTGGAAATCCAAATAAACAAACACAAAATGTATATTTAAGATACAGAGATAGAGCTTTTCAAGTCTGGTGGTCGCAAACATGCTTGGGAAGAGAGGCTCCATGTTCAATGGGATTCGGAGCACATAATATTGGAAGAGCCCAATGAGGGAAGGCGAAAAATCAGAGAAAGTGCCGTAATGAGTTAATGTGGGTAAATGTGTAGCTGGTACCTATTTTAGCCAAATATAGGCAAATTTGGTTACCAATAATAAAAAAAAAATTTGCAATAATTAATTACCTGCGTTATTAGGATAGCATATAGCATATAACGCGTTTTATTAACATTTCTTATATAAGATAAAAAGCGCTATCCTCAATAAAAACTTTCCTGGTTTGGCACTCCACTGGATGCCATTTTTAGTGGACTATAATATTGTTAGAATGTAATACAAAAATTTCACATGAAGTATGACGTGTGACAACAAATTTTCTGCAATCTTAAAATTCAAAATACTATTGATTGTCTAATTATCGAATTTTCAGATAGGGAGAAGAATTTAAGCAAAAAAACGGCAATGAAAGTCTTGGCATATTTTGATGGGAAAACATGTTCCAATTATCGATCCACTTGGATTTGAAGCTATTTTCATTTTATTTTGTATTTGAAAGCACCCCTTTTATACTAAAAATATCCATACATACATACAAGTGTTGCTAAAATAATCCATTTTGCTGATTGATTCCCGCACTTTTGTGCCTCGTCTAGTATATTATGAGAAATTTCAATAAAAACCTGAGGCCGGAAACTCGGAAAGAAAGACGCAGTGACCAATTAGGCTAAGGCGCCCGCTATCTGTTGTCGAATCAATAGCGAGCAAAAAAGAACAAAAAACGATATTTTTCAATATTCATGTTTCCAGTATTTGTTTTTATAGCGGCAACAGAAGTACATCATCTGTGTGAATTTCAACTTTCTAACTATAGCGGTTTATGCCTGGTGACAGACGGACAAACAGACAGGCGGGCGGACACCAAAGTCTTTGTAATAGGGATCCTAATTAATTCAATTGTGGTCAATAATGGTAGCTGAAACGCTACATGTTGAGATGAAAAATAACACTCATTACTCCACCAGTTTCAAATATTTGTATTTTCATATAGTGTGCTGAAATAGTAGTTTTTTTTCTACAACCACTATGCAAAACACGCTTTTCAACACAAATTTTTATACGCAAAGCAGGCCTTTTCTTGATTCATTTGATAGCCGTTGGAAAAGTAATGCGAAAAGTACTCGCTATGGCACTTATCCGCACCGAAATGTCAAACAAAGCTACGTATGACCTGTCAACTTTTTTTGACAAACCTAATAGTGAATTTCTTATTGGTGTACAATTTTTAAATTTAAGCCAATAGTAAACTATTCATTCCATTATTTCAATTTAGAAATTATAAAAACAATAATAATATAATAATCGTAATAATAATTTTATTGCTTTTAAGAACTTGCTTATAGCAACGAGTGGCTACATATATACAGTTACATTAATATTGTGATAAAATATAATTAGGCTGCTGAACTGAGAAGAAAATAATAGAAAAAATTAAAATAAAAACTTATTCACCCAATATGAAGGATCTTAATTTGAGTATATTCCAGATGTATTGGGAAATCACCATAGCATCCTCATTTGTAATATTTTGCAAAGCGTTAATTAAAGCATCTACATTCTGTAAACAAGAAATATTACGCTCCATTACAGTATTTATGGGACACTCAAAAACAACATGTGAATGAGTTTCCTTTTCTTGATTGTTACATATAGAGCAAACTAATTCCGGGTCAATATAATAAACGATACCGTTAAACGTAAATTTAATTTCATAATTATTAGCCATACGTAGTTGGGCCAGAGTGCGGGTGACTTGGATCGGTAACTTTTTTTGTAAATACGGACTTGGTGCTCCAGAAACATCGAAAACACTATATAAAGACATATGAGTATACCTAGATACAATATTAACATCCACTTTATGCAAATGTGTGTAATATTCAGCCAAAACATCGAAAAATCGATTGACGAAAAGTTATTCCAGTAATCTAATACATTCAAATCAATGAAAAACTTACCTTGACCAGTTGTACTTAATATCGCACGAGTCAATTAGTTTTAATTGTTGGGTATAGCACAACTTTGGGTAACGATCATTTTCCATCTGAGACAGTTTGTCTAGCCAGTTAAGTGAAAATTTAAAAACATTGTAAGCCAATTTCACTCTTTCCGTTTCTACTCGAACAATAGCATTAGGTGTATTGAAAGGTATTAACAGTATTCTTTTTAAAAAATATAGTTGCATTTCAAGATATTTAAGTCCCCAAACAGAAACACAATTAAACATGGTACTAAGAGCCAATGATTCAAACAGTTTAATTCTCGGGCACCAAGTATCGATTTTAGCCTTAGCCATTATGGAAAGAATAGCTGCTACAGCCTGTTCACCCTTTTCACAATTAACTGTGGCCATTTCACTGAATAGCCCACTCGAGGTAAATGTCACATCCAAGTAAACATACTTATTCGTCATAGACACTATTTCATTATTTAAGAAAAAGTTACACTTAGAGTGACGAAAACCTTCACGGCTAAACTACATTATTTTAGTTTTCTTCAAATTGACAGTCAAGTTATTCAATGCAGTGTACTTTTGTGAGATATTCAATTTTTTCGCTACGTCAATTTCGGAGTGTGCCAGGATAACCAGATCATCTGCATACAGCAAACACAATACATCGTTTTTATCGTCAATGTTCACACCCTGAGCTCCATGATCATAAAAAATTATAAAAACAATAACCTTATAAGCATTATTTTTTTGGAATTATGAACCAAGATCAAAATGATTAATTTTGAGTTGTCCAATTCGGACATTGAAAATACACCTCTTAATATTATCGAAAAGGCTTGAGCTGCAACCGAAAATTTGTTACCCGAGGTTTCAATACAAAATTGTTAAAATTTTACAATTAATTATACATTCAACTGATTTTTCTTCCTGTTCAAAGTATAAATAAAATTACTATACAAATTACTGTATTTCTTTCATTAATAAATGTGGTTGTAGACAAAATATTGTGTATTTTCTACACTCACATGTATATTATCCATTTTCTGCACAGCTTACAAAATGGAAATGTAGGCCATATCGGTTAACTGAACGGATATGATTTCATCCTAGAATGTATATGAAATCCACCAATCAGCACTTGCGTTTAGTACACATCAACTCATATTTTTTTCAATTTCAAAGAAATGTCAAAATAACTTCTCAAAACAAGTATCTCCTAGAAGCATTAGATCAAGAATATTTATTTACAAAAATAAGCTTTAATAAAATAATCCGTAGAAATAAACAGCAAATATAAAAAATAGAATGAAATGGACATTTAAAGGGACTTCTGAGAGACGTCAGTTATTATAAAATTATTAATTACATCTGACGTTATAGTTTTAGTACATTCCTGGGTAGGGAGCACCCTAGACTCACACGCGGTAGAAAAGAGTTCAATTCCCCGTGAGGAAGTTTTTTTTTGAGACCTCTGGCAAAAAAAATTGTAACTGTCGCAACGAGTAGTAAAAGAATTCATTTTGCATTGCTTTTGTATTATATGCAAGTCAACGTAATCACCGTAAATTCGTACTTTATTTGTTCAATTTTGTGTCAGTGATAAGTTTAAAACTATGTTTTTCTATTTAACGCAACTGTCATCATTTCTGAGGTAATATTCTCATATAAGGAGAGATAGTATGAAAGAGGTTATGTTATTCTATTTTTTGTTTTCATTGCAGATCGAAGAGAAAATGAGTCGGTTTTTAAAATTTGAATTATCACTCAATACAAACGCAACCTTTGTAACTGACTAAATCAAAAATAACATGAAAACACGAAATCAGACCTGAAACTGAACAGCTAATTGAACGCTTGTTCTACTTTTCACAAATATCAACCATACCTATTACTCCAAGAATAAAACGTCAAAATTTAGTTTAACAACACAAAATACTAAGGCGCAATCAAAGAAAAAGCAAAATTTCTACAAAACACACACTGAAAATAACTAAAACAGCAAAATAAAACGACTTAAATATCAAAGGGCTTATACGGCAGCTGATTTGTTTTACTCGTTGCTTAGATCACATTGACATTTCAGAGCGCCATCTATGTCGAATTCCACTTTTCCCAATTAATTTTATTTCTAAATGAGTATACTGCTTGAAATTGATAACGACAACAGGCTTGAAATATTCAGCAGAATATTCATTATTATAAATAATGGTAGGGTACCCTTCGTGCGCGAGTCCGATTTAAAAAAAAAACCGTAACATATACAAATTGTACATTCAAGAACTGTACGTTTATCACAAGAAATATTAGTGAAAAAATAAAATTGAATTGGTAAAACCATGAATAAAATTGTTGAAAATTTTCAATTTAAGTTATACCTCTTTATCTTTTCTACAACCACATTTATCAATGAAAGAAATGCAGTCATTTATATAGTTATTTTATTTAAGCTTTGAACAGAAAAAACTCACAATATGAAAATAAATAGGAAAATCAGTTGAATGTATAATTAATTGTAGAATTTGGACAATTTATTTGTATTGAAACCTCAGGTAACAAATTTTCTGTGGCAGTTCGAGCCTAATAAGTTAATAGTTTCAATACAAAAAATCTCACATAAATAAAAGCTAAGACTGGAACAATACATCAAAAAAGCCAATTTAATCCATCTTCTAATAAAAAACTTACGCAATAAAAGAAAAAATCTAATTTGGGAAATAGATGACCAACAAAGACAATTCCATCAGTGTAATGACTGTGTTTTTCTCATATGTGTGGCATTAATGTAGTTTCCTTCAAGAAAGAAAAATCTGTATCATTTTCCCCTACGGTTTCTTCTAGTTTATTTACTCTTCCTAAACGCGCTACAATTTCTCATCGGTGCATTCTTTATGACAGAAAGATTTAGGTTTGAGAATGAAAATTTATTATTCTCTTCCAGTTAAAAAAAGATGGTGGTTTGTGCTTAAGACGAGACCAAACCTTTCTTAAGTATATTATTATTAGCTCAAAAATTATACAGTGTAGAGAAGCAAAATAGAACGGATTGATTATGTCGGTTATTGTACTTGTTCATGAAATATCCCGGAAAATGACAAATTTTAATTATGAGCAGACATTCTTTGAAGTGAAAATGCGATTCTCACTTTCAGCGTACTTCAATGGTTGTTGCTTCTCTATCCACCGTTTCGGAAATTCGTCGATGCATTGCTGAACATGCCTTCCTAAATATACTCTACACTGACAAGATTAATGAAAAAACTCAATGAATCTGGTAGTATAAAGGATATTCTAATGTCTAGTAGACCTTAAAGTGTAGGTTAAGAAGATGAAACTTCAGATGCTCTATTATATTAGATAACCCTGAAACATCTACAAATGTATTGGCGAGATATGGTATTTGTAGACAGTCTATACAAACTATTTCGCACAAAAATAACAATGTTGTGAAAGAGTTACAGAGAAAATCGGGATGCAAAATAATTCCTCAGATTTTTAGGTGTTCAGTAATGAAGCCACATTTTGCTTGATCGGATCTGTTAACAGACATAATCGCCAGTACTGGTCAAATTGTAATCCTCATTGGTTTGCGGAGGTTTGTACACAGCGTCCACAAAAAGTTACTGTGTGGACGGATTGGATGAGAAACCATTAAAATGCTCCTTTTTTATTGGAGTTAATAATATCATTATTCACTCCAAAATTGAATTAGGTATACCCGATATAAATCGATTATGTCCCAATATGAACGTATTCTTTTGAAAAGACATAAAAAAATGTTAGGCACTATTTAAATACAAGAGGTGCAATTGAGTGGCCGGCAAGATCCTCCGACTTGATACCACTTCATTTGTTTTTCTGGGGCTACTTGAAACATCGCGTTTATGTTGACAGACGAGCTAACTTTAATGATTAGAATAATCGCAAAAGTTGTTAATTCCACCCCTTCTTAATATACCAGGGGTATTGAAAACATTGCAATTTGTCGGAAATTACAAAATTTGAAGATACTAAAATTTGCGAAAAAAAAAACTCAACTTAACTCAGCACCATCTTTTTTTTTCGGGCCGAGATGGGAAACTCATGGCCGACTGGGTCCTCAACCAGTACCCAGACAGTGTTGGAACTCATCCCCATGGAGATGCCTACCAACCAAACCCACCTCAAACTCGCCGTTACTCCCGCCTTGGAATCACTACCCTAGCATACGTCAAGACGGGCGGCGGTCCCTCACACACTCTCCATCATCTTCTTCCTTCTATCACTCCTACCTTTCTCATGCCATAGCAAGTCCTTCTCTTCCCCTAATCATGCTCTCTACTACGCCACTTATCTCCATCCATCCCTCCTCGCCCCTCAACATAATCTCCACCATATTTTCCCAATACACCGCCTCTCCCAGTTTATTTTCTAACTTCTTCAAAACTTCCCCATCCTTCCAGCATCTAAACACATGTCCCACATAATCCTCCACTTCACATCTCTCGCACACTACAGTTTTTTTCCCAATCTTGTGAAGGTAACCCACTCTCGACCCATGCCCTGTGAGCACCTGCGTCAAGAAGTAGTTCCCCTCTCCAAATTCCCGGTCCACCCAATTTCTCCTGCTCTCAATCGCTCCTTCTCTCCATTTACTCATCCATCCATTCCTGTACTTCCTCTCTGCTCGCACCCCTCCAGCGTTTCTGTCTGGCTCTAGCCATCAAGTCCAATGGATAGGACCGTGACAGCACTGCTGCTGCCAGTCCACCCACTGTCCTGTACGCCTGCACCACCCTCAGAAGTATTCCTCTCTGCACCCGCAGGAGTGGTCTAACCGGCGCATTCACCCCTGCTTTCTCACCCCATACTTCCGCGCCATACAGCATACGCTGCTCTACCGTCCTACCAATTATCCTCCTCTCCCATTCTCATGGTCCTCTCACATCACCCATCAATCTTCCCAGCCACGCTGCCCTTACTTTTGCCTTCTGTGCAGCCTTCAACATATGGGTCTTGAAGGATAATTGGCTATCCAACCACACCCCCAGATACTTCACCGCTTCCTCCATCCGAATTTTCTTTCCCTTCACCATCACCCCCACCTCCCTTGCCTTGCTTACCTTCACCTGTAGCCCCACCGTCTTATCCTCAGCCACTTCCAGTCCACACCGCTCTATCTTCTCCACAATCTTCCTACACATCCTCTCCGCCTTTCTTTCTATCTCCACCTCTTCCTTTGCCGTACATACCAGACATACATCGTCCGCATACACCGTAATCTCACATCCCTCTTCACTCAGCACCATCTAGTGATAACTGGAAAGGGGGGATTAGGAAATGTTATAGGAAAAACCATCATAATTTTTCACGCGTAAGTATCACCTGATTTTTTCAGTTTGAGCTCAAAAGCACCGTATGTATTTTTCAATAACATTGCTTTTATCAGTACATATCCATTTCTTTCAATACATTTTCAAAAAAAGGTATTAATATGTAAGCGTTTATTGTCATCAATAACCCTTTACCAAGGAATAAAATATAAATTTAATAAGAATTTTCGCATGTCATCGTGAAGTGAAGTTGCTTTTTACAATACTAACTAACTTGAAAGGGTGTTTAAAATACAGTGATTGTTTTCCAGATAATTCTGCTTCCGTGTTGATTTTTTTCTGGCGTGTTTGAGTAAATATAGTGAGGCAGACACTAACATTCCACACATTTATTAAAATTTGAATTTTTATTATTGCTTAGTTTTGATTTCACACTTGTTACGGGCTGTGGAAATTGATATTGAGTAGCAATTTCAACGTACTGATATTCAAAATTTAAGAATGAAGATGTACCAATCCAAATGAATATGGAGTATGGTACTCCTCTTTGTGGACAACTTCTGGCTATGCAGACATAGACCATGTCAACACTCGTCCTCGTCTCTGTTACTCTAGTGGTGGCAGTTCCAACATACCAGAGCAGTCTTCGAGATTTAACTTTTGATACATGTGGAGAGGTGGTCTTTCTTGAATTTCCGTTCTAATATAATTGTTTTCAGCATCGTTTTGAGCACAAACGATGCTGGTTTGAAGGACTTCATTGGGTTTGGTGTGTCCCACAGATTTGAAAATGTGCAAGAATTTTGTCCTGGCCTCGCTGGAGTTGTAGTGGGCAAGTTCAATAGACCCCTTGTGCCTTGAAAGATATTAACGGCTTATAGAGCATTTCAGCTTTCTATTACTTCGAATGAATCTAGTGATTATAATACTCCCTTTCCCGATTCAAAGGAAATAGCTCCCAGTGAGAGTCGCACTCCATGGTATATTTCTCTTCTGACTTCCTCGATTCCTTATCTGTGTTCACCCCCATACAATAACCTTTAAGGAGGGCATGTGAGAGTACTTAGAAAATACGAAGGTACTATTCCTCTGCAGAATATCCCAGTGCCTGCGTTTTTATGAGTAATGAAATACAGGCATTAAAAATGCATGACCAAGTAGTCTTGAGATTGAAGACTGAAAAAACGGATGGCAGGAAATTGGGCGGAAATTATTATATCCTCGGTATATAACTTACTTACTTACTTACTAGAGCCACGCTCCAAAGCAGTAGCACAGCAAACTCTTGGTCAAAAAACCCTCAGAGCTGCTGACTAACGAAATATTAAACCTCAGTAGGGGTCATATTACGAAAGTGACAGGATTACCCACCGGTCACTGTATCCTAAGGAAGCACATGTATACAGGGAACAAATCTATTGGTTGCTCATGCAAGAGGGGAAAACAGCCTGACACATTGTCTTAGAATATGAAGCAATATCCCATTGGAGACTCAGACTCCTGGGACTAGAGTAAAGACTCTTGAGCCTGATAAGGGCTACTGGTCTCTTCACATAAACGGTACAACCACAAGCATGAAAACCGAGGTGAATCAATCAATGACTTCACTTTCCCAAGCACGTTTACCTGAATTGATAAAACTATAATTAACTTCATATTTCTTGATATATAAATACTTTCTCGGTATTATTCTATTTCTAATAACGTTTCTTTCGATACTTTTCCACCAGACTATATTGGACGATTCAAAGTTCTATACACTTTTCATTTCAAATCAGACAACATAATTATATTTATATATCTTGGGATAACAAACACAATTTCTCGCATGATTCCCTTCAGGCCAATTTTGTCAGAAAATTGTTTTGTTTTCAGGTGAAGTTTCTTTTCAGTTTCTGCTCACGCATATGTTGTTCTTTTACTGAGTATTGACAAATGAAATAATTCTGCTGAATATGTTTTTGTTGTATGGTGATTTCGACTTCAATTATTTGCACAATGGAAGCATGGTTCGCGAATTTGTGCAGCTCAGCCCTAGCATGGTATAAAATTACAACAAATCAGGTAATTTTTTTTCCTAATAAAAATAGTTGAGGATATAAAAAAGCCTGCGAACGTCTCGTATTTTTGAGGGGCGTAAAGGTAGGTTGAGGAATTAAAAAATAATACACATCATTATAAGAAACCACAATTCACATTCACATTCGATCTTCGCCACCCACCCTCGGTGATCTAATTATCATGTCACATGTAGATGCATAATATTTTATGGACTAGGCATCTAGAACCTCTTAGGTTGAAAACGAACAAGAATGTTATCAATTTGTTAAATATATACCAGGATCATCCTGCTTTGTGAACATCGTGCGGCTAAACTACATAAATGCCAACACATAGGTAGACATTTTTAAAGTCGCTAGCTGTGCCAATAGCCATTGCAAATGGAAAATCGTGACATAGCGTGGACGCGCCTTAACTGTGAATCTATGTTTCTCACTCTTTGACCCAAAAAATAGCAGACAACTCCATGAAATGCTTTCTACAAAGCCCAACGTGGTTGTGTCATTTAAGTTTCTTTTGTGTTATTTTAAGTAAGAATTGATTAAATTCCGTAGTACAACACGATGATTGTTCCATTTCTTCTCTATATCTTCAACATTCATGTCACTGTTTTGTTCAATACCCTGATTTTTCCCTTTGTGTTTTTACTCTCACATTTGCATTATTCATCAATATACTCTCCAAATATGTTTTAAAGTTTTATATCTTACTTCGCTCTACGCTTTTTTATGAAATATTTACTTGGCTTGTTCTTGAATATATCCCCAAACTATTTTTCGAGAACATCTTACTAATCTATAATTAATCTTTTATGTATTCACATGAGAATGAAATAATTTTCATTGAGGAACTCCTTCAGTAAAGATTGATGTTCCTAGGCTAGCGACCTGGATTAAAACGAATTGGATTGGTGTCCAAATGATTATTACTTTCAGGAAAGTGTAATCCAATGCTTGTTGGGGTGAATAAGAGTAAACATAATTATTGTAACTATAGGGACATAGTTATACAAGTTGCAGAAGCCAAACGGAATATATTCAATATTAGTGTACATATTTCTAGATATATAAATTTTCGAAGTATGGAAATTTTATAGCTTGTGATATCTCGTTTAAAAGGTCTCTTTTCGAAAACTATCCCACAAAAATAAAAAATAAATGTTTCGATCGCTTTTTTACTAAAGGCCATTTGAATGGTCCTAATTATTATTTGGCACTACCTACTTAAAAATAATGTCGTAACAAATTTGGGAAATTTATATCGTGTCCCAGAAGACCTAAAAGTTTGCAGCGAATACGGTATGGTCTCAGCAGGATGGAGCACCGGCACATTACCAAAAATAATGGATTCATGTTGGAAAATATCATTCACCACGGTCATGTCTATAATAATTCAAATGTCCACTTGTTCATCTGACTAAACTTTTTGTTGAAAAATTCAAAGCAAGTTGTTTCACTTATTCTGTTTACACTTCATTCATGTCACAAACCATGCATAGGTAATTCTTCTGGATTCATATTATAGACCCTTGAAAGAAAAAAAATGAACTGTAATTGTGCAAGATTACAAGTGATTTGAATGGGTAGCTAAAGACAAGTAACAGATATTGTTTTACTTGGCCAGAAATATTAAAACTTGTAAATGAGTTGGTGGCAGAGCAAACTCTAATCCATACACTATTTAGATAAACTCTAGATAGATATTTTCAAGTTCCAATAAACTACGTATTCGAGTAACGCAACTAGCAGCTAGGTATCGTAATTCACAGACACTAACACAGCGAATTATTACACACTGATTGATTGATTTATTAGTTCGGTACCATCAGTCAGAGGCTTGAGAGTCCTCGGCACCTTTTTGTGCTCTTGGTTGTGCCGTTCATGTGAGAAGCCCTTATCAGGTAAAACAGTCTTTTCACTAGGTTCTTTGAAACGTGAACTTTACGTTCAGCTTATCAGCTGTCATATTTATCATTGAATTTCTTCAGAATTTTGGTTTTTGGTGGAATAGTCCATATATATTTCCTAGAAATATTTCATTCACATATCAAATAAATTATTTCACTTTTGTGATTTGTGGTGGAATAAACTGGTAGACCAAAAATCAATATTCTAGAAGTATTTTACCGCGAAATTTAAAATTTTGAACGGTCTTTAAATGAGGATGAGAAAGGTTCCGGCAGGTCATCGTTTGTCGACAATACAACAACTGTGCAGTAATCCATGTAATTATTTTAACACAAGTTCAAACAAAAACTAATAGGCTGCCGTTATCCCTTAAGTACCTTAAGTACCAGTATGTTTTTTTTCTTGTTAACTTTATATCTAAAAAATTTCAGAGCTTAATATTAATATTCAATGAGTAATTTTTTTTGTACAAAATGGCTACCCATTTTGGAAGCCACATGGTTATACCTTTCCTCTCCTATTTTCAGTTTGATATGATTGATTCTTATTTTTCCATACAAATTAGATGTTTGTCCATGATGAATCCTTAAGTTCAATTATTAAAATGTATTCATTGAGCTGGACAGATATCCTCATGCTTAAACTCATTTTGTCACATTTTTTTCTTATACCGATATAATTATTATAGCACAGTTCCTGGGAAAAACAGTTTCCTGGAACACAGTTCCTGGGAATAACAGTTTCTGGGGCACAAGTTCCTGAGTGACAAACAAGTCCTGTTAAACTGAAACATTTTTATATACCGTTTCTGCAGTATATCCGTAGTACCTACATCGACAGCTACATCATCTTTATCTTCAAACAACTGTATTATTGTGCTAAGTATTTTTTTTTGTATTCGCTACTAAACCTTCTTTTAAATAATGTAAATTTCTATACTGTAATTATATACATTTTTTTTACTCTATTAGTTTTATTTATTATACAGAAACTTTAAATTCCTTTTTTTTAAACAGATTAAAGGTTAGCTGACCATTAAATTTGATTTTCTTTCTAATTTTCTTTTAGGGAAGAAAATTAGTGGCGCCCTAAAATTACTTTTTCTATTTTTTTACTAGTTTTGCTCAAGTGAATTCTTTTCTTTATATTAATAAGGTAACAAGGCACTGCGAACTGGCTAAGGTTACCTCCAAATTTATTGGTTAGTTAGGCAAGAACCTGCAATAATTACCATCATTTTTTCAACGACATTCAATCTCTTTATTTGTTCCATTGGAGCTCAACATAAATCAACATTACTGTTTCATCTTCTCGGAGAAATCCTCCCTTGGATGCTCTAGCCCTAGGAGTCTATATCTCCAATGAAACAATGCTTTATATTCGAAGAAAATGTGAGAGGCTGTTTCCTCCTCTCCCATGCACAACAGACAGATAGGTTCCTCCCTAAATATACCGATTGTATACATGTGCTTCCTTGGGGTACAATGAACGGTGAGTAATCTAGTTACTCTCCTTATCTGGCCACTCCCCCTACCATATACAGAGCGAGTGATTAAAATAATTTAATTCTAGGCAACCACGTATAAACCTTAGCTATATAGTTGAAATAATACCCTTCTTGGTGTGCGTCATCGATTGTTAATGTCTTTCTAACACATTACGTAGGAAGAAATGGAGGAAAAAAAGGCAGGTCTGTGATTAATCCTAATCAAAATATCACAATAATGAACCGTTCAATTGTATTACAAACGTTAAACCTAATCTTTGACTTACAAAAATTTGATTGGTTGATGTTTAGATTACGCTCAAGATCAACCTATCAATCGAGAGCTTAAAATACTATGAAGGCGTTACTTTCGTAGCGGCAATAAGTCTTACGTCTTTTTCTACTGTCACACTGACAGTTCTTGACAGGTCTGTACTTTGTTGTTTACGGTCAATTATTATTTATGAAAAGTGAATATTAATCTTATTGTTTTATTTATATGAATAATACAAAAATATGCATGAATACACGGAAAAACATCAGTATTTTGAAAGTTCTCAAGTATTTTCAGTTAGAAAAAGAAGCTGGTAATTATTAATTGCAAAGCCTTTCGAATTTGGCTAAATACAATACTGATGATCTTATTTATCAAATTTAAGGTTAGCTATATGTCAAAATAGCAAATAAAATAAACGACATGCCGAAAACCCGGATATACGTCACAATCGATGACGCACACCAAGAAGGGTATATTTGAAATAATACCCTTCTTGGTGTGCGTCATCGATTGTTAATCTCCTTCTATCACATTACGTAGGAAGAAATGGAAAAAAAGGCAGGTCTGTGATTAATCCTAATAAAAATATCACAATAATGAACCGTTTGATTGTTTTACAAACGTTAACCCTAATCTTCGACTTACAAAAATTTGATTGGTTGATGTTTAGATTACGCGCCAGCGCAACCTATCAATCGCGAGGTTAAAATACTATGAAGGCGTAACTTTCGTAGCGGCAATGTGTCTTACGTCTTTTTCTACTGTCACACCGACAGTTCTTGTCAGATGTGTACTTTGTTGCTTACGGTCAATTATTATTTATGAGAAGTGAATATTAATCTTATTGTTATATTCATCTAACTAATACAAAAATATGCCTAGATACACGAAAAATCATCAGCATTTTGAAAGTTCTGAAGTATTTTCAGTTAGAAAAAGAAGCTGGTAACTATTAATTTCATAGCTCTCTCGGCTTTGGCTTAATACGATCCTGATGATTTTATTTATCAAATTTAAGGTTAGCTATATGTCAAAATAGCGAATAAAATACACGACATTCCGAAAACCTGGATATACGTCACAATCGATGACGCACACCAAGAAGGGTATTATTTTAACTATATTATTTTAATTTATAGACATAATAGGTTCAATTGCTTGTCATGACAGATTGATTATGGTTGAAATAATACCCTTTTTGGTGTGCGTCATCGATTGTGACGTATATCCGGGTTTTGGGTAGGTCGTTTATTTTATTTGCTTTTTTGACATATAGCTAACCTTAAATTTGATAAAAAAAATCATCAGGATCGTATTCAGCCAAATTCGAAGAGGCTAGGAAATTAATAATTACCAGCTTCTTTTTCTAACTGAAAATACTTGAGAACTTTCAAAATACTGATGTTTTTCCGTGTAACCATGCATGTATGTGTGTTTTTTGGGGTTACATTCACTGAAACCTAGAAGATCTATTGTGCCCCCTTACTTCTACTCAGTTTCTGAGAAGAGTCCTATTTCCCGGAGGAATTTTAGGATGTCTGCAGGCTTCAACTTAGGCAAATGTTCCTCTTTCATCCAGTAATCTCCCAGGTGCTGTGCTCTAGGATTCTGAAGTGCTGTGCAGTTGGAAAGTATGTGGATGGAGGTTTCTTCTTCCATTCCACAAAATCTGCATTCTTCTTCCTCCACTATTTTGAGCTTTTTCAGGTGCCCATTCAGACGAGAATGACCCGTTAGGATCCCTGTTAAACTCTTAGGGCAGTTTTACTTTGACTTATGCATCCTTTTGATCTCAACAGGTTGTAGTCACCCAGAAGAGTCTTTGATTGTATAAGCCCTACTAGATCTTTCCAATGGTCAGATCTTCTCTTTTTATCGGCTTTACTTATTTCTTCCAATATTACATTGGGGCTGATTTCGCAAAAGGGTTCAGGCCCCCAGAAAGGTATTTCAGTACCCCTCTTTGCTAGTTCATTTGCCATTTCATTTCCTTCTATTCCAGTGTGTCCTGGAATCCATAGTAAGGTGACTATGTTGTTCTCGCCTAGTTCATTGAGTTTGTCTAGGCATTCCCACACCATTTTGGAACTGATTACACTAGAGCTCAGTGCCTTAATGACTGCTTGACTATCCGACATTATGATAATCCTTTGTCTTCTGTATCCTTTATCAATATTGAACTGGGCGCACTTTCTTATGGCGTGAATTTCCGCTTGAAAGATACTTGGGGTTTTTCCCAAGCTTTCAGAGTGTTTGGTTCCTGGCCCGAACACTCCTATCCGAGTTCCTTCTATTGCTTTTGAGCCGTCTGTATACCATTGAATGGCATTCTTTCCAAGTCTGGTAGTGGTATTTTGATCCCATTCCTTCTTGTTACTCATTTTCGTAACGAATTTCTTTGAAAAGTTATACTTTTTCATCATACCGTCTTGTGGCATGTCCCAGGTTGTCTGATTTCTAAGAAGTGAGGAGGTGGTTTTTTTTAATGATTCCCTCTCTACTTAGTCTGTATCTTGTTCTCTCTGCAACACTTTCCACCACCATATGTAAAGGGGTGAGGTTGAGAATCACTTCCATGGCTGCCGTTGGGCATGTTCTCATTGCTCCTGTAATGCATATACAGGCAAGTCTTTGAATTTTGGAGAGGTTTTCTCTCGTCGTCAATAGGCTAGTTCTACTACTCCACGCAATGGCTCCATAAGTGATGATTGGTCTCACTATGGCAGTGTACATCCAGCTTAGGATTTTTGGGTTGCTGCCCCAGTTTCTTCCTGCCAGATTTCTGCACACCATTATAGCCATTTTTGCCTTGTATGTAATCTCCTTTTCGTGTTTGTTCCACAGGAGTTTACTGTCTAGAGTTAAACCTAGATACTTGACTTCTTGTCTCCATTCAATCTCGTTCCCATCAAGTTTTATGGTATTGAGGTTGAGTTTTCTTTTCTTAGTGAAGGCTATCAGGATGGTTTTAGTGGGGTTGATGCCAAGTCCCACTTGCCTACACCAGCTATTTGTATAGTTCAGACTGTTTTGTACAATATCGCAGAAGTGTACCCATGCATACTTTTGTATTAATAAATAAAACAATAAGATTAATATTCACTTCTCATAAATAATAATTGATCGTAAACAGCAAAGTACAGACCTGTCTAGAACTGTCAGTGTGACAGTAGAAAAAGACCTAAGACACATTGACGCTACGGAAGTAACGGCTTCATAGTATTTTGAACTCTCGATTGATAGGTTGAGCTTGCGCGTAATCTAAACATCAACCAATCAAATTATTGTGTCAAAGATTAGGGTTAACGTTTGTAATACATTTAAACGGTTCATTATTGTAATATTTTGATTAGAATTGATCACAGACCTGCCTTTTTCCATTTCTTCCTACGTAATGTGTTAGAAGGACATTAACAATCGATGACGCACACCAAGGAGGGTATTATTTCAACCATACCTTTACTTCGCTATTTTGTTCAAATCACAATAAGACCTGGGTAATACCCAAATAAACATGTCCGTGTGTCATAGACACTTGTTGATTGTTGAAATAAAAGAATGATTCGAAAGGAATCATTCAAGTTTTAAAAATCTTGAACTTCAATGTAAGTATTGCATATATTAGTAGTTATGACATTATTTTGAGCTCAAATCTCTTGCAAAACTTGGCCTGACATTTCTAACTGTTTTCTGTTGTGAAGTTAACAAATATTAAGGCACGTTCTTTTATTCACCGGTAGATCCACCAATCGACCAACTGCGTTTTTATATTCATTGGTGAAATGTAGATTGAAGAAATGACGGGTTCACTGTTGCATTAACCAAAATTGCAAACCACTCCACCGTTGTATCGAGGGGGTGGATAAATTTGGCCGTTTACAAAATCGCAGCCTAACCTCAAAAAACTAACGATTTTTCGAAGCGGTCGAAGAGATGGACGAATTGATAGAAATAAATTCAAAATGTGGTAACAAGGTATCAACGGCGCTATTAGCGTCAGAAATTGTAAGTGAGCTATCAGATGAACTGCTACTCCGAGAACTAGATCTTTTCAAAGTATCTTCATTCATTTCGTAAATTTTAGCTTATAACAACAATCAACTTGGAAATAGATTGTCAGTGGTCACATGATTCAAACAACAACTTCGTTTTTTATGTGCAACATGTCGTAGCAGCGGAGACTGACGTCATTCAACCAATGGTGAGTAAATGATGAGTGATGTAAAAACGTGCCTTCATTCACCAAACTTGACTTTTTATTTGCAAACTGTCAAATATTTGAAATATTCACAAATCTGTGCTGCCGTCGACAATATTCTAGCAGTTTGGCGCGAAATTTGAATTGTATTAACATCTATTACGGATATGGGTTATGCATGAAAACCTGGTTTCCAAAATCAATTATCATCTTTCTCGTAAACATGAAACCAATATTCTTTTCACATGTATTTTTTCCTAATTTCTCAATGGACTTTCAGGTCTCTCAGCAAACTTCAAGTAATCCGTAGTGAATAATAAATCTGGGAGAGTAGGACGTTATACAAAGTAAACCATCATCCAAACAGGAAAAAGTTTCCGTAAAAATCAGGAGAACGATTAGCAAATGATTAATTGATAAATGGATTGATTTGAGATTTTTCCCTGATCGCTCAGCAGTTAGACAAGCTATTTTTGTTGAATAAAGATTGAAGTTCATGTAAACATTTACTTTGAATATGGCTAACGAAGTGGATAGAATTTTTTAAATGTTTTCACTGTTGAAAGATTGTGTATTCGAGCGGAACAAGACTTGGTCGATTGAACATCTGAATAATTTTCGGAGAATAAATTAATGTAAAAGAAATCTGTAACCGGTAACTATTTCCAATGAATTGAAATTTATCATATACATTGAGGCTTGAAAATAATAAAATTATTAGCGAAGTTATACAGCGTGGAAAAGCCAAATGGCATGAATTTATTACTTCGGTTACTTTGTCATCTAAATGGGCTTCAATTAAGCCCATATGCTTTTTTTAACAAAAACAGATTTTTCATAAGATTTGAAAAATCTCTTTTAAATGAGGAATTTTCAGGTAAAACATTGAAGTTTTCAATTCACAATATCTCGGAGGGGAAAACTTTCCGTTCCAAAAACCAGAAAGTATCTAGTATCTTTTCCTCCCCCCGCCTAGAATGTGACCCTCCCGCCCCTTCTTAGGTCCACACCTTTCAAGTTGTATTATCGGATTTGACACACCCTACTTAGCAAAATTCAATAAGTGGCTACCATTATTTTCGAATTAATTAGCCCGCAATTTACCTCCTTGACTGAATTAAAAGTTCCTCTCCATAAATGATATTTCCTGGGGAGGATTTATAAATTTCAGAATACATAACAACCAGTCATCCACACTAAAGGCGCCAAATTTTGGACTCCTTTTCCTATTTTTTTATATAATTCGGGTGCCTGAAGATTTCAGTACCGAACCATTTTCTCTTAGGTGTTGGTGGAAAGCTGTTAATGTTAATTGATGGGTATGTTGTCTGTCAGAAATTAATCTGTGAATCTTCCCCACCATGGATCTAATACATATAAGCATATGCTTCGTGAGAATGATTAGCAGTTTCGATGAAAAATTAAAATTGTCTCACCTCCTGTACGCAACAAAACTAACAAGAAGTCTGTAACTTCGAAACAATTTTTGTAAATTCGTCAAAATCAACTAGAGGAGAGTTGCCATGATCGTACCGTATCCTTCATCGTACCAGCTCCTATTCTCCCACTGTGATGCTAGAGCACTCAAGCGGCGACAATAAATACTTGCTATTGTGGAGAGCCAGTAGCAAAAGTTGCACGTGTTTGTTTGTAGTGGTTCATGTTTCATATTAGTTTATGTATTTGTGCCTGGTTCCATGTAATATTTCACCATCTTTCATAAGCTCACAGATCCTTTTACGATAAGAGTAACTCACTTAAGTACATATTATACTTATTTATTACACTTAATTTAGTAATGAAAAATCATCAAGTTTCCGCCGTAGTTTTATTTGCGGGTTAGGATTTCTATATTTCCCGCTACGACGACGAGTTGCCTTCGTCGTAACACTTTAAGGTTCCTTCATCGTACTGCCATTTTAAGGCTCCCTTGATCGTACCGGTTACTTTTAAACGATACTTAATGTCTGATACACATCTATGTGTGTGTTCTAGATGTCAAAAAGGAAATATGGAGCGTGGACCGAAGATGATATACATCGAGCTCTTATTTCTTTTCGGAACGGAGATATGGGGTTCAACGATTGCTGCCGCACATATAACATTCCTGAACCTACTTTCAACCACCATCTGAAGGAGACAAATATTTCTGCTAATGGAGAAGTCAAGATCATCGGGAAGCAAATAACATTACCGGAAGATGTATAAAAAGTATTGCTTGACCACTTCCTACGTCTTAAAAGCCTAATGTTTGGATTGACAATAACTGATGTGAGCAAATTAGCATTCCAGATAGCTGAACAAAACCATATACCCCATAATTTTAATAAGCAAACCCAACTAGCGGGGAAAATGGATTATGGATCACCATCCAGAACTCAGTTTGCGAGAACCCACTGCAACGTATTTTGCATGGGTTAGGGGAGTCAATAAAGAGAATGTTCATAAGTCTATTATTTGTAATTTATTTCATACGATATTAACTACATATGAATTGTGCAGGGTACGATCAAGGAGCCCCCTGGTACGATGAAGGCAACTGGTTTCTTTCATTGTACCACTTGCAGGGCCTTAGTAATTTATTGTTTTCAGGTACTAAATGAACTTGTATCACATTTAAAAAAAATTATAAGGTGGTGAAAGAATGGATTTAACTGTACAATAATTTTGGGCATAACAAATATCAGTATGTGAGCTACATAAATCGAAAGACGAGAATTGGTACGATCAAGGTAACTCTCCTCTATATACTGTAAAGATTGTTTAGTGATCACATTATAATATTTAGAGCCAATTATTCAAAAAACTAAAATTGATTTGTTTCGAAAACGATGCACACTCTGATATAATACAATTTAAGCTGAAACAGAACAAGAAACCCACGTCAATTACAAATGATGCTTTCATTAATATTTTTAAAACACAATTCTAAATAAAATTTCCAATTGCCATGTTTGATTCTCTGATCTGTTACTGCGAAAGTCTCCTCAAAACCGAATAGAAAATATTCACTTTGCCAATAGTATAAAAGTTTCCACGTTCACCTAACTATAAATATAAACAGTTTCCTCAGTTTTATTCACAGAAAATTGTTCTTCTTCACCTTGAAGGCAGTTAACTAGGCATAGCACGAATATTGCACAGTTCAGGGAACCCTAAAGGGTGATAAGATTTTAATAATTGATTTTCTAGCCGCAAATATGCAACCCAGTTTCCCGCTTAATCTCATTTTGCTCTCTCTAGCTCTGGCCATGTCACGTAAAGGGTTATGTTACAAATATTTATATGTAATGAGCTTACTAGTACAGAGTTGGACCCAGAATTGAAGTTGCTTTTTATTAAATTGTTTCTTAATATTCAATGGAAAGCGTATTATTCATGTAACATTTATGTAACAACAAATGAAAAGAATTATTGTCATGTGTGGAGTACAAAAAATTTATTAATTCATAAAAAAAGGTCAATTTTATATAGTTACGACTTGGAAGACATATGCATCGTGTGCATATATAACATGTTCCTATCTTCAGGTTTTTTAATGTACCTACGTTCAAGCACACCAACACGAAGGGAAAAACACGATTGATTGCTTAAAGATTGGGGGTCATTGTTTTTACTCCTTTTTTCCAAAAAATCTGAAGTGAGACCAGTTATTGAATAGCGTGAAAATAAAGATATTGATATTTGCATGAATGTCTCGAAGGAATAATAAATTTTATCATTATTTGTTAAAGTATAATTATTTTGTGTAGACTATCTGGCTTAAAATCATGTGTCAATTGTTGCTTTCGTTTATTTGGGCTTCAAGCACTTGTGCGTGACGCCTCAGTCGTCACGACTTTTGAGCAAATCGAACACGATTTTTTAGGATCCTCAAAACCACCTGACATGTGCCAATGCCAATGAATTTCCTGTGTTGTTAGAAGAACAGTTTTCAATTATAATGTTTTTGATGATAAAATTTTGCATATTTAGATATTTTTAGTGAGGTTTAAATCGTATTAAATCGTAATCGGCACAATCTTAACCTTTAAATAAACGTCAAACCGGACAAACGTCAAATATTTAATGTCCGTGTATGTGCTTAAGGGGCAAGGGGAAGGTAAGACTAGGCGTCACGCCCGGTAATAAACGAACATAATTCAGTCACTACGAGCTGCTACTAGCAGCCAAAAGTAAATAATCGAAAACGCTTATTGCCATACTTCGAATAAATATCAGAAAAGATAATTGGATAATACTTATTCATTATCTAATTTTGACATATAAACTGACATTTTTCAAGACTGATGCCCGGTTGCACCAATTGACTGTAAAAACAGTCGATACAATAACCGTTGATCGACCGATTAACCGATGATTCTCCGATTTTTCAAAATGCGCCAGAAAAATTTACAGTTGGTAGTTGAACCGACCGTTGAATGTGAAGTGAAGTGAGCGTTTGAACTATAACCCTACATTATACGTATTGTCAATGTCACATGAAATATAAAATGCATGGAGACTAGATATAAGGAGCACAAACTTGTATAGGAAAAATGACGAAAAAGTGTCCGTGAAAAGCATTGAATAGTAGATGGCGCGGGAGTAGCAAATTGGTTTGAGGACAGAGTGAAGTATGCCGACCAAGTTAACCTAATTAGCACAGATGGTGTACTCTGTGACATTAGTGTTTATTTATTTTATAAAAGTTGAATCTAAATTAACAATTAATGGTAAAAACGAGTGTTGTGAAAAGTTGTCAAGCTAAACTAAAATGATGAAAAATATCACCGAATTACTATTCGGTGGTAAATATACACCGCTATCTCTGTATTTTTTCTGGCCAACAGTACGTGAAATAATTTCACGATAACCTTAGCATTGAAAGCAAATGATTATATTTGTCACACTCATTTTAAAGAGTAAGAGGATCGTATAATAATATAAAGAATAGGTTCGCATTGAAGGGAGCTCAATATATTTCCCACTATTTATTTCCATAACAGCACAAGTATCACTTATGAAAAGCAAATGACAAACTCATGCTGCAGTACTTCTCAAACGAACAGCAACAAGTACAACAGATCTACATCTAGCAACAGGAATTATTAGAAGATCAGGAAGTTTATAATAATTTAATTTATCAAAAATTATAAGAAAAACAGAGTAACTACACAAACCCTAGTTTTATATATATATTTTTTTTAAATTTTGCTGCTACCGACAGTTTGGCTATATATGTAATAAAACTAAAAGGATGGGAATTTTTTTTATTTATTTACATATTCGAGGGAATTTATCAATTATATTAAGTATTTATTGATGTAAAAGTGAATATATTTGTCTTTTTTGGTAACGATCTTGAAAAGTCCAGTAGTCTATTAATGTAAGAGAAACATGTTTTTTGTAAGAGATATTCCATCCATATCCAATACCATAACTCTATAGATTCTGTATTTTGTCTACTGATTTTAAGTTTCAATTCAAAATAAACTTTTAAGCGATATATAGATTTCAACTATAGACAAAAGGCTGTGTTGGAGTAACCGACCCAATTTGTTCAAATCAAATAATTTATAAGTGATTACACACATCAATCAAATATACTTACATTGTACAGTGAAATTAATTAACAATAATATCAAACATAGGATTGAGAATTCAAATTTTAAAATCTAACATAACCAAACCATTCTAAAAAAAACTCTTTGAAGAATACCTGAAAACACTTTTCCACCACATGCTCAAACACACTGGTTTCTAATTCCTTTCATCATACTAAAAAAATGGACCCCACAAAACTCTGGGCCCATTTTAACATCCATGACTACTTCAAGAATTATATTTAATTCAACAAGTTATCTTCTCAAATGTACTACTTGCGTTTTTTTAATGTTTCATACTTTATTTGTTGAACATGTGTATGTTCATTGATATATCTACTAAAAACAAATATATTCATGTTTCGAACATGAATACTTCCTGTAAAATTTGTGATTTTTTTAACCAATAAATGATTCCAAAAATATGTACAAATTATTTATTGAGTACCAAAAATTTTTATCCTATTTTTGATGGACTTCAAGAAAAAAAGTTGTGTATTTAAATTCTTATTTGAAATAAGTGGTACCCTATATTATGTCATATCATGGTTGTAATATAATGTAGGTACTTACCTATATGAAGTTTGATGTTCATCTTCAAAACAACATAATTTACTTACAGCATTGTGCTGATACAATGTAACAATCATAAATTATAATCAGCCATCCATAGACTGTCGAGTACAGATTATGCTTGTATTAGACTTTTCAACAACTTACCGGACACTATCAAAATCAAAGAATATAAAAAGAAGTTCAAGAAGACTGCTTTATATATAGCCCTAAATTAAGAACCCTTCACAGCTGAAGAGTTTCCTCAGGAGGACCTGTAGGAAGGAAGGAGAATCTACTTTTGTTTTCAAATTCTTTATATACCTATTTATATTTTTTAAATGCTTTCATTCCACTTGCATGTGTACCAACTGTGATGAGGATATTATTTCCATTCATAATTGATTTTATGAATCCTGTTGATAAAACTGTTTGTATTTTTTTATTTTTAAATGTACCATTAATCATACACTTATTTTACAGAACATATAAATTTTCAATTGTGATATTGTATAGCAAAACAGTAGGACATAACACTCTCTGCAAATTGTTTTGGTACTTTTCAGCATTCCACTTATAGCACAACTACCACATGTCATCATCTTTGAGTTTGAAATAGTCCAATCACAATTTGTAAATTCCATCAATGCTATCTTGAAATTGTCTTTCTTGAAACAAAAATTGGTGTTGGTTCTGACCATATATAATTGGAATTATTTAAAAGAAGTACCTTCTTCATTTGATCCATTTCATTCACTTCCAATCAATTGTAAGTCTTTGATGTGCTGCACAGTGACACACTCCGAATTCTCTGTGGATTTCATTCATACTTATCAGCATTTTGAGGCATTATCTGTAACAACAGTGATTGATGGGTACATAGGTATTTGTGCATAATGTCTAGAAATATGTGGAATATTTTTTATTCATTACTATCATGCAACACAATTATATAAATAAATTGAAGAAACTTACCTTCAACCAAACATAGCACCAGCTACGCGAGATACTCATTTTTTCCTTGGTATTTGCTAGAACCCAGCGTAAGATGTAACCTAGTTAAAATAAACAAACCACTTTTACATAACCTTAAATAATTCACCATGACATTTCAACTAAACGTTTCAGACCACTTTGCTACACGAGCGCCATCACAATTAAACGCATTTCGAGGACACTTTTTATATACAGAGTTTGTGCTCCTTATGTCTAGTATCCATGAAAAAATGGAAAGAAAAAAGAAAAGAAATTGAACTTGAAAATAAGTATGGCTGCAAATTTACTTCAATTGTAATTAATTTATGTATATAATTGAAGTTAGCTCAAAATATATTTGTTACATTCGAATTTCAAAAAAAAAATGTTAATCAAATGAATTCGTAATGCATTCCCATTTCGTTCCAATTCAGAATCTTGATGTTCAACTCCAATTTTATTTTCAATATGTTGATCCCAATCAATTTTAAAAATGTTATCGTTTTCTATTGCTAAATTATGTAATACAGATGTGCCAATGATTACCCTTAATACATCTTCAACCTATATTTACATTATCACAGATAAAACAGGAAAGCGTCGTTTTCAAATTCCGTATTCCAATATCATTTCTTGTGGATACTAATATGTGAGTTTTGATAATTATTTTGGGATTATGTTCAGGGGTTACCCAGTGGTGTCATTAAGTGGTTTGTGCACATGTACCCTCCGTTGCCTATCAAATCCCGGATAGCTTGCTACTATATCTGGAATCTTCAATTTCATATCACCAATTAGTTGCACATTGATGGAAAATCAGCCCTTACGATTTCTATTAACAAAATCTTCATATGGGTGCAGTCAATTGCTCCAGACAACACCAGGAAATCTAGCAACTTCAAAACTGCTGTTTTACCACACCAATTTCTTCATTTGTTCTAGGCATTCCACTTGATAAAGCTATGTAGTACCATACTCGATGCACTATTCGAAACACTGGGCTTTTATGTATGTTAATAATGATTTTATTAATTTTATTACTAGTTAATCTTGACAACGGTAGCTGGAACGCTACCGAAACGTCGAAATAAAAAACATTATTGTGGTTTGATTCCCAAAAGAATAACAGAAAAAAGAATAAGTAATGCCACAAGGAACTCACAGAAGATATGTATGTTAATAATATGATCACCGAACACTACTTGTTGAAATCAATCTGTGGCATAGTACCTCTTAACGTTATTAATAATTGATTCATAGAAGTCACTCCATTATTTTTTCGGAACGTATTGAATATTCTCCAATAATTCACCATAGCTGGTTTACTGTATTTTTACAGAAATTGTATCTTGCTTTAAATTGTTTGTTGTTAAATAAATTGAATATGCATCACATCTCGGTCTTTGGTGTAATGTGTAATTTCCCGTAATGTTTCAATCGCAATGTGATACCACCTATAAATAATATTGAAAATATTGCCGAATCTGTTCAAACTCCACAAAATCAAACAAATGTCATTAGAAAAATAGCGAGGTTATTACCAAAAACGGACTTTATTTGCAATTATCGCCCGAAAACGGTCGGTTAATTCTATCCGCAAAATCAATCGATTAACGGACAGCTTTTGGTTGGTGTAACACGAAAGCTACGATTTACGATTGATCGGCCAATTCAACGGACTGTTTTTTAGCTGGTGCACCCGGCATGAACAGAGTTATTAAATGGCACATTTTTGATAACATATAAGGTTTGTTCCAACAACCACCTTCTGATTAGTACGTGAACGTTCGTGAACTTATTTATGCACGAATCAAACGTTTGAGAGCCTGTACGTGAATTAATCCATGAACATCATACCCTATGCATTGTTGGAACGATTCTACGATTCATTTTGAAACTGTTACCACTTTCAGGAACTTTATTACAACCCTATAAGTTCACGTTTTATTTATGTATGATTTATGTTTATTTACCATCACCTAACCTTTAGGGCGAGTTGTATCAAACACTTCAACTCGGTTTAATGATAACTGATTTTTAGACTGTGGCTGATTGATGTATTTATTATCAACAATTACATCAGTCTACACATCAGTCATCATTAAACCGAGTTTGGGTGTTTGATACTGTTTGATTACAACTCGCCCTAAAACATCAACTGACAGTTTGGACGAACGGATCCAGATCTCTGATGAAAATGATCGTTCGCCGACACGTTCCTGAACGTGTCCAGTTTTTGTTGGAACGCATTTTTATCACTCAAGTATTACCTTGCCTATTAAAACTAGAACTCCTTTGACTAAATTAGATCCAACTCTCAGCACAAGGTTGAGTCTATATTTCGAAATTTATGTAAAATTTCAGTTAGGTCTGGCTTATTCCAATGCTGGAAAGGTGTTACAGCATGTAATTTTCACTTTTAATTTGTATGTAAAAGCCCTTCTAATATTGTAGAACATAACAGTGTTTAATATTATTAAATGTGCTCACGTTAATGGAGACACACGCTTGTGGAAAAGATCTTTGCAAGGACGAGCTTTCCGCAATCAAGGGGCAATATTCAAGGGAAAATTGTACATAAAAAAGTTACTTTGAGTCGAAAATTGATATAGTGGGTAAATCTTTACTAATTCATTTATTCATTCACGGGCATTACCAATTTATTTAAAATAATTGCAATTTGTGACAGTAACTATAACATCGATAACCAACCGATAAACTCACATAAAATATACAGTGCGGATATGT
>CAJUYH010001713.1:0-46317 GCA_910591685.1 Galerucella tenella
AAAAAAAAATCATTTACACATTATAAGGACCATAATAAGGCAATATTGTTATAAGGAACTAAAGCTCTGCACGAACTCTTTTTGGGCTCCACAATCTTGTAAGAAATATATGTATATATGCTTTTTTTCTGATACCGTAAGACATCAATTGAGTGGAAAATTGTTGTAGGTGGGTCGGTCGGTCGGTTTTTTTGTTGGTTGGTTGGTTAATATCAGCACCTTCTACTCAGGTTATCTCTCTCACTCTCTTTGGCTTAAGATTGATGGATTTTTCGGAAGCGTATATAATTAACAAATAAAACCCAAGAATTCGTATACTGCATTAACAAGCACCTTTTTTACTATTCTACTTTCTAACTTTTAACAATTTTGTTTCTTTGCTTGATAATTATAACATTTAATTAATTTATATATGGCTACCAAATTGAAAGTTTATATCTATATAAACTATTGGAGCCATTGATTGAAAACGTTCCAAACAATCCACATATTATACTATTGACTAGCTTACGTACAAATGTAAATATTTATGTATGTATAATCGTATGTTTGTATATACTTTTTTGTTTTTCCTATTTATAACGAAGACACATTTCTACGTAGGAAAAACAAAATAATGAAATCGAATTTGAATATTTTCAATCCTTTAATGTGATAAACAGAAAAGAAATAAAAGCTTTACCTGTATACTGGAGAAAAAAAAATAATTATAGCAACGCGCTTAATAATAAAATATTATACAGATTAACTTTAAAATTCTTAATTAGGAAAAGAGTTTGAATTTTTCATGTTTTTGGGGAAGAAAAAAAAATCTATATACGTATTACGAGATACAAAGTTATGCAACGCATTTCTAGGCCTTTCTGTTTCGATTTTTTTTGTCTTTGCAAAATCTATCACTTATATTATAGTGTATATGTTTTTTCTCCTAAGTATGTAGATAAAAAAAGTAGTAGCCAAAACGCTTAGGTAATTCTGCTTTGATTCAGCTCATTATTGTATATCATTCGATTCAAAAGTTAATCGAATGTCTTTCTATTGAAGTAATAAATTTTTTGGCACAATACATTTTTAACATGACTTCTCAGCACACTGTGAATTCACATTAATTCACTCTACAATGGAAGTGTTGGTATCGGTGTCAGGACAGGCAGCTGACAGCTCTTTAGATTCACAATCAGTTTGACAATTGTTCCTGCAATTCACATGACAACAAACCAGATTTCAATTTACAAATCCTGCAACTAAAAAACAATTGCATTGTAATGATTGGCCTGGTATATACATACCTTATTTCATCACCACGACTTCGATCGCTATCATCAGGTGAATCCAATCCAGTCATCTTTTCGGAATATCCTCGCCATTTATCTGAGCCACTCTGTGTAAATTCTGAATGTCCATTATAAAACCCATTGTCATGTTTTCCGGAATATTCACCAGGTATTGGTGTTCTACGGGCAGACAAATAATCAATTCTCGATGGTGCAAGAAGCTCCTCGTAATAATCAGCAGTTTTGGGTGCCAGACCGGATGCAAGTGAGCCGTATCGCCTGGATAATGCACTACGATAATCGGAAACACCATCAGTCAATGCAGATGGTGATAATGGACTCTTATACGGGCCGATATCACTATCAAGACTAAAATCTGTGCTTGGATATTTCCTGTGAGCAGAATCTGAAATGGGTGATATTCTGTATCGACTCAAAGGATCGTAACAAGACGTTGCACTGCTTCCATATTGATCACCAGGTGATTTTAATTCACTGGAGAATGAACCCACACTTGATCCAATGTCTGAATACCTGTCACGTTCAACTGGTGATTTTCTGTAGCTTGATGTATTATCATTATAAAAGCTGTAAACTCGATCAGAGCTTCTTCTTGTAGGTGACGTACTGTAATTGCGTTTTTTACGTTCGTCATCACGAGTTGAGTGAAAACTATATTTTCTTGGTAGAGTTGAGCTGGTTGGAAGTGTTACGCCAGACGGTGGAACATTTAATGAATTTTTACGCTTTCTTTCATTGAAACGTGAATAAAAACTTTTGCGTCGGATTCGATCAATTATTGATTCGGGATGGTCACCGCGGCCCATCGGTGAATATGTTGGTGATGTGGGTGAATGTAGATCCATGCTACTACGGTGATTCATGTCATTGGAGCAAATTGACCATGAATCAAAACTCTCACCATCATCCATTGGTGAAAGGATATCTTCAGTGTAATCATGCGTGATTTTTTGCTGTGGATTTTTGTATGTGTTTGATTCTGAAATTTCGTGAAGCGAACTCGGTTTGTCATTTATCTCTGACTCTGATTCATCAGTCTTTACATTGACTGGAATTTCAACTGTTGGTTCAGTTTTGAATACCGCATTTGTTTCTCTTTTTGGAACAAATGCCGGGTTCATTTGCTCCGTTTCAGTTTGAATATCAGATTCACGTTGAAGTTCTGCCACGTCCGCAGCTCGCAAAGCCTTATCAATAATTATTTTGTTGCCAGTTATATTGCCGTGGTGTGTCATTTTTGAAAAATTGATTTGTACTTTTTCATCGCCATCTGACTTGGTTAGATCTATTGAAGTTGATTTACACAATTCTTTTTTTATTGTCTCACTCGGTTTAAATGAATGTTGTGGTATTTTTGATAAGTCTAATTTCAAGTTGCTTCTATTCGGGCGCGATTTATTGTCTGAATCTTTGAAAGATATTTTTGTTTCGATAGTACTATGTGGATCAATTTTGGTAGCTGCTATATCATTTTTCTCATTGATTTTTAAGTCCGGACTTTCTTTTTTCTTTTCAGTATTTAATGGACTTTTTTCTTTCTTTTTTTCAATGTTTTCCATACTCGTTTCATTTTTCGAGCTAGAAGTTATTTTTTTCAATAGCGTTTTCGTAGTTATTTTTTCTTTTTCTTCCGATTTACTATCGGATGAACTGTCAGATTTTTTCACCACTTTTTTTACCACACGGATAATTTTTTTCTTTTTTGCCCCATCGCTGCCGTCTTTGTCAGTTGACTCCGTCTTCACAACTTTCTTTACCTTCTTATCCGAACCATCGTCTTTTTCTAGTTTTAAAACTGATCCATTTTTTGTCAATGATGTCAAACCCTTAACTGTCTTTTTAACTTTAACTGTTTTCTTCTCTTCACATTCACTACTTTTCGTTTCGACTTTCTTATTGTCCGGCACTTTGTCGGGCGATGTTTTTTTTGCCAAACGCGCAGCGAATGAACTTTTGTTGTCTATTTTTTCCGGAGACGCTGATTTTCGTATTTCTTTTTCTGCCGATCGATCTTTGATATTGTTCTTTTCAACTTTCTCACCTTTTACGTCCGCCAATTTTTCCGGACTCAATTTTTTTGGCGATTTGATTTGCCGATCTACCGATGTTTTTCGTTCAACACTTGATCGTTCAGTTGGTGTTTTCTCTTTTGATTTTTCTTTAGGTGTAGATTTTTTTATTTCAACAGTTTTTTCAGGCGATTTTTTGCTTTCCAACGATGTTCGTGGCGATTTCGATTCTGATTTGGCTGACTTGGTAGGTATTTTACTACCTGTAGATGGTTCAACAGTCGCAACACTGGTGTCCGATCGCGACCCTTTATAAGCACTTTTTTTGAATTTACTTAGAAGATTGCCCTGTTGTCGCGCACCATTTACTATTGATTTTGAATCATTTTTAAATAATCCAAGAACAGACGAAACACGCGATTTAGACGTCGTATTTGGCGCATCATTCACTGACGATGATTCAACGCTCGCAGTTTTTTTTATCGTTTCACACTTTTCTATTTCCCTTTGTGATGTTGTTGATGGCGTTAGATTTACTTGACCAATAGGAACAGTTACCTTCTCGTTTCCATCTTCATTACTTATTCTTGAATTCTCAGCGTCATTACAACGTAATTTTTCCAATTTTTTCTCCAACGATTGTAAGAAACTATTTTTTGAATTTTGTCGCTCGAGCTTTGCATCTGTATTTGTAATTATTATAGACGAAGGCTCATCACCAGATTTATTATCTTTCGGCAGTTCACTTTTGTCTCTTGTCAAAGCATTAGCTTCATTTTTTAATTCTTTTTCCGGTTTTTCCACAGTTGAAACAGTCGTTTCAACACTACCCTCCATATTGTCAATTTTTTTCTTCATAAATCGTGCTTTACGTCGCTCATTCTCAGCCGCTTTTTGAGCTTCTTTTTCTTTCACATATTGACTCTCTTCTCGCGGTGTATCGAAAAAGTCTGGACGTAAAAATCTTGAAATACGTCGCCGTGCTTTAGGCGATTTTTCTTTACCTTCACTATCACGACTGCTACTTCCTGATCTGAATAATTTACTCAGTAACGATCGTTCAGGCGTTGGAGCACGCACATCTCTAACATCACCACGATTAACTAAAGGCGGACGTCGATCACAATTGCTCGATGCTTCTCTACTCAAAGATCCGGATCGACGTCTCAAACTTGGAATACAACTACGACGTTTTCCAAGTACAGAATTGGATAAATCTGTCATAGAACCAAGAAATTCTTTATCACATTTATCCGTATCTTGATAACTCGAATTTAAATTCGGATCAAAACGATTCAATCCTAAATTACGTAATTTCGATTCTTTTATTAAATTTTCAGCAGCGAGTAACCTACTTTCAAATTCTTTGGCATCAGCTTTAAATGAATTTAATGCTTCGCCTCGAATATTTGATGTTGATTCAGTTGATGATGTTTCACATGATTTTGTTGACAAAGTTGACATTGTATCACCAAGATTCGGATTGGAATTACACACGGATGTACATTCGGATGTAGAAGCTTGCTCTGAAATAATATCACTTGTATCTTGACCCTTTCTCGGTGAATTTATTTCATCGTGTGATTCTTCTTGGATTTTTTCAGTTCGGCAAAAATTATCTCGACGAATTCCGTTGACTGAAGTTTTTACTGGATCACGATATTTTCTACCTAGTGTCATCACTTGACGGGATAATGGTGAAAGTAATTCCTCATCATCATCGGCAAACAAACTCACACTACGTCTTGTTGATCTGTAATCATGTCTGTCAGGTCTTTTGGCGTCCAATAGGCTGTTAGTCCGTCTCAGATTTCGATCACTTGATCTGCTTCGGTATTCTGATCGTTCAGGCACCAATGATGATGTTAATGAACTCGTTGGCTCCTCCGTTGATGATCTGTAGTGGCGTTCACGCGGTATTGATGGAGATCTTGGCAATGAATGTCGCGTTTGTTCAATAAATTGACGGCTCAAACGACGCGCTAGGCTTGGGGTATAATTTTCATGACTGCCAGTGCCTGATGACTTCGGAGGTTGCATATCCATTGATGATTCCTTTCGTAAACGCAACGAATCCATATCCGTGGCAGTGTCATCATGATGAATTTTATCTGAAAAATAACGTAGGCAAACCAAAATTTTTGGCGGGCCACCACCGACGATTGGAGAGTGTTCGAGTGTGTCTTTTCTTTTTTTCAAGGATTATGGGTTTAATATTTCAACTCACTTTATTGTTTAGATACATAACTTTACTTTAATTCTTTTGTTTTCATATAAAATTGTATATGGATAGAACGAGCTTTGTTATGACTTTATTATGGATCAATGAGAATGATTGATTCTTAAATATCTATTGTTGATAACGCGAATTTGAATATTATAACTGCATTCCTATTTATTTTTGTACATGAAAAAGTGTATTACGAGTTAAAGCGGATGTTGGAAGATTTGATAAACTACAATTTATTGAATGAATTTTGTTTTTTTCCATATGATTTTTTTTATTTCTCAGGTGTTTAGTTTTCATCACGTTTTCTTCTGTATTTATGTGAATTGTATTATATAGTGTATACTTTGCGAACAGAATCGCTCGTGTAATTTGCGAGAATATTACTAACTTTTTTTACACTATATTATCTGACACGAATAAACTTGGATAGAATTAAAAAAAAGGTACACTCATTTAACATTTAATTTTTATATTTTGTTTGGTTGTGATTTTTTTTCTTTGTCATATTCATCAATCTTTCGTTCGGTGTGACTTACACATGCGGTCTTCATTTTTTTACAAATAAAAAATTAAACTTGTTTCAAAAACATTTGCTTCAATTGAAAAAAATTGTGATAAATTCTCAGACATAACAATAATCTGTTTGACCATTTGCGTTAAATGAGTAAACCAGATTGTATGATAATTAATTATTATAATAATAACATTACGCTAGTGGAGGCGCTTCTTGACATTAAATTGATTGATATTAAGGTAAACAATTACGTGTGGTAGCACAAACAAAGCATTCCGTGACAAAATCGAGCGCACACAAAATAAAAACTAAAAAATTATACAAGAGAAAAATTATTGAAAAAAAATAATTATTATACAATATATAAAGTTTTGTTATTAAAATTCTTAAAAACACAACAAATCTTAGTCATTTCGAGCACGGGTTAGTTTTTAATTGTATTGTATTGGTTGTTTTTCTTTTTTTTTTACATATTCGCATTGCATAATATAAAAACTATGAGAGTTTTTCACTTCTCCATTCTCACTAACGTCGGCATATACAAAAATTGTCATATAACAAACTTATGTCTGACAAGATATCGCAATGATTAGCTTAGTATATACAAAGAAAGAAACATCGTTGTTTTTTTTATTTTAATATCATTTTAATGTTTTTTTCCTTTTTTCTTTTTTTGAGCAAGCTCAGTATGATTTATTCCAACTATAATATCTACATTACTTTCTATTATTGATCAACTTTTTTTTTTTTTCGTTGCTGTACTATCTGATATAGATTTATCAACATTTGTACCATACGGATTATATTGAATTTTATAATTCACTCAATTTATTTGCTTTATTTTATTATATTCCATTTTTTTCGTTTCATTATAGAATAAATCATACTTTATACGAACTGATATTATTATAGAAGAGTCGCAATCGCGATTTATCTATATAACTTCAATTCACACTTCACATCTAGCGATTTGTTAGCTTTCAAAAATTTATAAACATAATTTGCAACATTTTTTTTTCGGTCAGTCGTTAAGATTTATAAATATCACGGTGAACGAGAGTCACATTCATTTTTATCTTTACATATATATATATATATATATATATATAAAGAGAAGATGAGAAGAAAATAGAGTATCCTACCATTCAAATAGTATCGACACTCGTCCATTTACAACACAATTTACTTTTAATAATTTACAGAAAAATATAATTTATTAATGATGATGTGCTAATTATGGCCTCTTGTCGGCACAAACAAACAAATATATGTAAATATTTATAGAGGTTACAATAAAATGGCTGAATATGCATGTGAGTATGTATGTTCGAATTCGCTATGTGTATTAGCGATAGTAAGTAGTACCTAACTTGGTTTTTTTTCTACTGGGGATTACCGTCAGCTCGTCTACGGAGAGTCACTCGCACGGTCGCTGCAACAACCGTTATAAAAGACCGTCAGTCAAACGTACCATAATGCAGCGCCGACGAGACAATTATTAGAAAATATTTTCGGTAATTTATTTCAGCAATTTCCTATTTTTCAATTGATTTTTGTTTTATTTTTCTCATATTCCTATTACTTCGGAATTATTCCTACCAAAATTTAATAACAATTGAATGCAATTTAATTTATTAGCAAGTGAATAAATAAATAGATGGTTTTTTTGAGAATTAAGATTTGTTACGTGAAAGATAAAATTTTTTCTATATATCTTCTTTTAATTCAAAAGTATCGTTTCGTCATTTCAACAATTATTATAATTATTATGAAAAGATTAGAGAATGTTTATATAAGTTACTCTGCATGAACAATCAAGCCATAAACATGTTTTGGTAGTATTGTTTTTATTTACTCGATTTTTGAGTGTACCGAAAATATAGTCCGTCAATTATCAGTCAGCGATCGCCATTTTGATTAATATTTATTCATTATCTTTTATCTCAACTGATTGAAGAGTCGACGATAGACTTAAAAGTTATATCTTTTTTTAATTATTTTTATACTGATTTATAAGGTGGTTTTCCTTCGAATGTTTTTTTGATTTTATGGAACTGATTTTTTCATTATGATCATTATTAATAATATTAATTTTGTTTTAAATTATTTATGAATTTTTGTATATGGACGTGTTTCTTCAACTTCATGCGCTAAATAATTTTTAATAGATGCCAGGTTCAGTGTAATGGGGAACATTGCTACTAGTCTGTTACGATATGATGAGGAAAGTAAATAAAAGAAACATTAAAAAAATTGTGCTATGAAAAAAATTAAAAAATCTATGCAGCAGGTATATCGTTAAGCTCGTGACATATGAATTGCTAAAAACTCCTCTCGACTATCTGATAAATTCTTGTTTCATATCGTACATTAAGATTTGAACAGGCTTGTCATTTTTTTTTTATTTCAATTACACATCCGAATTAATATACTAAATAAATAATAGTTTTTCATTTATCTAAAATACACGACGTGCAATCATGCAATCGTAATAAAGAAAAATAATTTCCTATGTACAAAATTTCTCATCTGTTACATAATCATGAAATAATAAATGTGGGATTATGATGCAAAATTGATTTTGCTATGAGAGTACTCTGATATGAATTTAAACAAAGATCTTTCGGGCGGTAATATATGAAAAACAATAAATAAATAAATAAATAGTGAGTAGAATGAACCCACCTATATCAGAGACAGGATCCAAACTCAAATTTGTTAGTAATTAAAATAAAATCAAAATAAACAAAGTTGCGAAAAACATCAACAGGCAAGATGAGTCATTGACGTTAAATATTATTTATTTGGAAAAAAATAGATGAACAACCATATTGATGACAAAGGTAAACCACTGAACAAAATGTGCTTTGTCTATCAACGACTCGACAACAGCGAATAGGTATACTAAGGAAATGCATAATGAACTTTTTTTCTTTTTTTCAACGTTTTATCCATCAAATTCAGCACAGAATTTTGAGATATGTAGAATTCGATGACAAAATGTTGCGCACAGTAGATAGAGATAGAGAAGAAAGAAAGAGAGATCATTCACGACTCTGCAGAAGCTTGTTTTTGATATTTAAATCTCATCGGATATAACAAAAAATAAACACAATTATTTAACCAGTTTCTTATAATACATGTGTGCGAAGCATTGATCTACTGCATACGAAAACAAAAAAAAAACAAAATTAATTATAATTGTAAGCTTCTGCGAATGCGTGTCTCAACACATTACAACATCAAGTGTTTTGTGTGTGTATATATGTCTGTTTCCTTTTTTCCTTCAACATTTCACATAGTTGATTCCATACATCTATTGAATAATTGAAATAATCTATTTATCCCAAATCAATTCTACAGTAAATTGTAGAACCAATCGTTTCGACTCTTACCTCGCGGTAAAGTGTTGTTACTGCCCATTTCAAATATGCTCTCACGCGATGGTGTAGTGCTACGTCCGCCAAGACTATTAGGTGTACCTGGTGTTGATGATATTGCTGAATCCTTTCTACCAAACCTCTCTGTATCACGACTCAACGAGCGTCTAAATGGCGACTCTGGCATTCGCCTGAACAGTATCAAGTAACATATATAATTATTCATGATCTTCCTCTGGCAATAAGAAGAGTAAAAATCCAAATAGATAATATTAAAAATTGTTCAGGTGCTGTAGCAATTTGGTGAATTGAATTGTGCGAATCATTTCCTTGTATTCTTATTTAAATAAAAGAAAGCTAAATTAATATTTCGGATATTGTTCTTACGACTGGACTCACGTTGTAATCGTCTCTGTTTCAATGTGGCTCTTGTAGCTTGCACAAAGAGCCAATACAAACGTTAGAATAATATTGAATCCCGACAGTTTACAAATGTTCACATGTAGTTTCATTTACATATAATAAACTGCGAGAGAATGTTGACATTATGAAAAATGATTTTACCTCGACAATGGCTCATGAAGTCCCCAAAATCCTTGCGAAGAATTAGTACCCAGTCTATCCAATAACCTACTACGTGGGAAACCCGTGCCCCGATTATCATCGACATTCAGGCGTTGAGTTAAACTTCTCACTCGCGATAATAAAGTTGAGAATAAATTTTCAGCAGTTAATAATTCAAAACCATCATCATCATCATCCTCGCCAGACGACAGACTGTCTGCGTGCTCTGGTGCTTGTCTCGTTGGTCTCGAACTTCTTAAACGGTGCATATGTCTCTGTAAAAGATCATCGCTGTCCCTAAAATAAATCAATTCACATTGTCAACAAATTATTTGAAATTGCAGTTTATAGATGCATAAATAAATGGATATTATTAATGTATACCGATGAAGCGTGGAAAATGGTGATTCGTCTTCACTAGCATCCGATAATAATGATCCCATTCTTCTTGGTCGACTGAATCGTGTTTTCGATGGATTTGTACTACTAGTTGGTGTATTTGCTTTGCCTTCAGGCTCAACGGTATCTGCTCGTGGTGTTACATAACTTCCACCTTCGACGGCTATCGGAATAATATATTCGCGGGGACTTTTTCTAATTGGTTCCGGACCAACAGTAGAGCCGAGCGCACTGTCAGTGTCAGAATCCATTGTCGATTGACGTGACAATGAGCTCGAACGTTGTGACATTGAGCGTTGTGGCATTGGCGGCTTGGATGGCAGAGACGAACTTGAAGATTGTTGTGGTGGCGTATGATGTCCAGGTTCCACATGAATTGGTATTATTCTCTCTCTTCCCGCTGTTCTTACTTTACCATCTGGTTCTAGACTAGAACTTCGATTTGCTTGGGGAATTACCGCTGCAACTGGAAATGCAACTTCCGATTTTTGTGTTCGTAATTTTTGTGGATGGAACGCATCTATTTTGGCCTCTACTTCGGACTTGAATGCTACAGCCTCTGGTGTTTTAATACCTGAAGCCAAAACTATTTCGGCTTTGCTAGTTTTTCTTGGACGTGGTAAAGTCGCACTCTTAAGAGTTATTTCCATCTTACTTTTCATCATTGGCTCATTAACAAAGGAATTTTTCATTGATTTTGAATCGTGTGAGGTTGGTACGGATTTACCAGTAGCTATTGGTTTTGCTGGTAACGCGTCGAATTCAGGATATTTCGTGTCGACAGGCGTGCTTACACACACAGTCGCATTTCTCACATCATTTGGTGCTATTTGAATCTTAAGTCCAAGTCCTTTTTTTACATCGTGACTCTGTGGTGTCACTGGTGGTGATCCATTCAATTTTTTTTGCACTGGAGGTTTCCCCAGCGCTCCAGAAATTATATCAACGGCACGTTTTTTCTCTTCGTCACGTTTACGTTCATTTTCAGTCTTTGTAGGATCAATTTTGTTGGGCGACGCCAATTTTTCTTCAATGTTTTCACTTTTCTTATCAGTAGGCACATCAATTATCACTTTAGATGCATTTGGTTTTATTAGCGGTGACACATTAATTGATGAAAGACTAGCTTTTCGTTCAAAAACTCTTTTTGCACCGCCGACATTTACGCCGGGTATGAAAATTTTCTTTGGTTTTTCTGTTTCCATTCCCGCGGCCAATTGATTAAATTTCTCAGCAGTCTCAAATATTTTTGAGCGTCGGCGCTCTGTTGGTTTCACCGGAGGTACTGCTGCACCTTCATCTGAATCAAGTGACAGGGCTCTTTGTTTAATCTTCTTCATTTCACTTTTAGTCTCCATGTTTTCGGATTGTAAAGCTGTTGCAAGTTTTCCATTAGTCGCATCGGGTTTTGATTGTATAGGTTTCACCACATCTTTCAATGCCACATCAGACTTTAAGATATCATTCTTTTGCGTAGCATCCTTCGTCTTTGATTTCGGAGATTTAATTTTCGATTGACACTCATCATTGATACGATTTTTTATTCCGTCATTGTACGAAATTTTTTCCGATGCATTATCAAGTTTATTTGCTATTGGTTTAATGTTTTCGATATTTTTGTTTACATCTTGTATCGTTGTTTTGACTTGTGTTGTCACATCAACATTGCATTGTTCTGGTATTACAGGAGTTCGACTTCTCTCTTTACTTGGTGATTTAGATTGTGCTTCACGTATCAATTCTAAACAAGCAGCAGCCGCTGCTGGATCACGGAGGGAAAGTTCCATTTTCGGATCTTGTTCCATTGACTCTTCAGTTATTGCATTGGCAATTGGTGCGGAATGATGTCGAGACGTACTTCTATAAGATTTTTGTTCTCTATCATCATTTCGTTCCTTTTTACGTGATCGTTCTTTTTTTTTAACAAAAACAACATCTGTTTCTTCCGTTGATGGCGTCGTCTCGAGTTTTCGCTTTGCATCGCTCGATGCACCACCGCGTGACGGCTGCTCATTATCATCAACAATATCACGCATACGATCCGCATTACTTCTATCCAATTCCATCAAACTACCAACCGAATGGCATCGCGTAGGCACCAACGTCTCAGATGACATATTTGTATTAGTTTCGGATGGCTGCTGATCATTTGTGACAACTAATTTATCCGCACTAGCTGATTGTGGCACCAATGATAAAAGTAGATCAAGTCGCACAGGTGTTTGTGCAGCCAATTCTTCGGCAATATCTAAACAATTTTGTTCATAACCTTCATTTACCCACCAATGCGAACATATTCTTTCAATGTCTGCTCGTCTTGACGGACATTTAGTCAACATATCTTTAATTAATGGGGACGCGGGCGATGGATTTTTCGGTTCGAAATAATCTGACGCGGATATTTGTCGTGTAAGTCTTTTAAAATTTGAACCGTCAAATGGCATGGCACCGTAGACTAGTGTGTATAAGAGGACACCAAGACTCCAACAATCAACTTCAGGACCGTGATAGGGTGTACCTTTAACAATTTCTGGACTAGCATAAAGAGGACTGCCACAAAATGTATTGAGTAATCGCTGATCATCAAATACATTTGATAAACCAAAATCGGCAATTTTTGCATTGCCCAATTGATCCAATAAAATATTTTCCAATTTTAAATCACGATGACATATTTTGTGCTTGTGACAGTAAAATACGGCAATTGATATTTGACGGAATATTCGACGTGCTTCCTCTTCCGGCAAAACTTTTCGTTCACTTAAATAATCATAAAGTTCACCGCCTGCTGCATACTCCATCACCAGCACCATTTTTTCTCTATTCTCAAACACTGTATTCAATAAATACATTTTTATTTTAGAAATATAATATATATTGGACATCTCGAATGGAAGAAAATGAATTTATGAAAAATTACCCTCATAAATGTGAATAATATTGGGATGTTGAACACTAGACATTATTTGTATTTCACGACGTATCCTTATGAGATCCGCTTCAGTTTCAATTTTGCATTTTTTAATAGTTTTAATAGCCACTTCCTGGCCCGTCTCTTTGTTGATACCTAATTGTACCTTGCCATACGTTCCTTGACCCAATTTCTTGATTATGTCAAATCTAAAATCGCAAAAAACCAAAGAAATACCAGTCAATAAATATTGTGTATGATTATGTATTAATATTTGATTATTATTGTATTTTGTGTGTCGATTTATTTCAGTGAAATAGCACACATTGGCGCGCCAACAAAACAGGAAGGCGCCAAATTAATGATTTTGGGCAAAGTTCAAGCCACTTGACCGAATGTATACGTCAAATTACTCGAGAGAGTTGACGATAGCTCGGATTATTCAAACCCTATTAAAAAAATGTTCTATGATTATATATTTTTGTATCGCTCACCTTTGCTTCAGTTTCCTCTTGTGGTTGTGAAGCCGCACACCACCCGTGCTCTCCATTCCACCCATTATATTGTGAATACTTGCCTCACCTACCACCATCTTGACCCGGGAATTTTTATCTGAATAATATAAGTATAAATAAAACAGTTGAAATTCAACAATGTCTATATAAACATTATTTATTGAACGAGTAATGTTAAGAAAAACGCTTTTAAGGAGTGTAAAAAAAACATATGCACACTTGCATTGTTCATCATTTTTGACAAGAAAAATTAATATCACTTTGTTTTCTTTTTCATTACTCTCTTTCGCTCCTTCTTTCTCTTTCATCTTCTTCGAGCCCACATAACGTTGGACACACAGCAACACCGATCGTATCGGGTATATAGACGAGGAGAGAGCGAGAATGCGGCGAGTTTATTTTGGGCTTGACGCCGTATGTCGTTTCTTGTCTCTCAACCTTTCTACCACATCACCAGCGTCCCTCTTTCTCTTTTTCTGTTCTACACTCGTCGAATATTTCTTATTCGCCAATGTTCAGTCTCGTTCTTTCTCTAAGTAACTTGAAAGATGCACACACGCGATATCTGCAGTTGCACTATATAATTTTCTCCCTCATTTTATCATACAAAATTTACGTCAATGGAACGTGGCCAGGACTTTACGATTTGCGTGATCTCAAGGTCTTCTCACCGACAACAATAAGAGAATTTTCAGTTTCTATTTGTTCCTTTCAATGTAAGGGATGAGCTCCATATTTTTAGTTTTTACCACATAATGATCAGAAAGTATTGGCTTCGTCTGATATTTTTTTTTGTCTTTCCTTTCATCTCCAAAAATAGAACGACTACATAAATGATAAGTGGCAATTTCTCGTGTTTTGTTTCGAAATTATTATAATGAATAGAATAACCATTAGTTATTCACTGCACATATGTTATTTTAGGTAACCGGAAATAGTTTAAGTGGCGCCCGGGTTAGTATCAAGGCAAACGGGGCCAACCTTGGTGGTTGGTATCGCCAACAATAATACTTTTAATTGTTGTTCGTATTGTTCCGTATTATAAAATATAATCAGTATTATTGCTTTATGAATGTTGTCTCGTTGATATCAGTATATTAAAATAATGATTGAATTTTTGTGCACATCTGAATGCACATACATGTGATATATGTGGTTCATTGTAGTAAAAAAACAGATGTGGGTGGCACTGCATATTAAAATCACGAGGCGCCGACTTTCAATATGAGTCATATATATCGTGCCTTGCACCATTCCAGTTTATATGCTGCGATTATAAACTGGAATTTCGTTTCATTCACGTTTTTCTTCGCGATGGTGAAAGAAAAAAAAAGAATTAAGATAGAAATAAAAAAATTTATCCTGCCATTCTATCTCCGATGATTTTGGCTTTCTTTCTTGGATGTTTATGTATCTCACCATCAACACCATGACACGTCGTATATACATGACTCGATGAGCACGTGTTATTTAAAAATTGCTGCTGCATTAAAAAGTTAAAAATGTCCATGAGTTATGCGTAGTCGTATATAAGAAAGAGGATGTGGAGGATTTTTTTTCTTTGTTAAAAAAAAAAATCAAATTCACCCGGGTTCACGAATAAAAGTTTTTCCCACTTACTTTTACACGAGAACATAGTTTTATTGCTGCATAAATAATTCAAAATATTTCATTAATTTTAAATATATATAGATTGTATGGCGGAAGTAGGTAAAATTTGGCAATGAGCCTTTGACATAACCGAAATATATATATATACATGTATGTATATACAACTTAGTCTGTATAATTTGAAATGACTCGGTGAAATTCGTCCAACAAAAGGGAAGATCACGAAAGTGTAAACAAAAAACACGCATTTCAGACTTTTTTCAAATCGCTGTGCATTTCACCTTTTTCTTGCGACAATCTAATTAACAATGAAATTGGTATATCGTATATAACTATATAGATAACTAAACAAACTTCAATATTATCTGCACAATCGGATGTGTCATATGACTTTTGTCCGTTATATTTATGTGTTCCAACTTGAGCACACAAATATTGATTTGATGGGTATCGTTGAAATTGAAATCGTCACTCACACATACACAAAAAAATTATTTAAATATTTATTACTCCTCATCAATTGCCCAGTTCGTTCTCTATGAAACTTATACAGCCCTTTAGGCATTTAAAATAGATAGATCTATGCAGAACAGCTATATACTTGATAAACAAATACATCATTCGAATTAAAATGAATTGAGAAATAAATACACATAATCGACATTCACAATTGTAGTATATAATTTTCAAATAAAAATAAATCAATTATATATTTATTTATTTATATGATTGCCTTTAATTGAAATTGAAATTACTGAAATATGTATTATTATTCAATATTATGTATTAAAATGTATTCCAGTCATAAATTGAATGAATAAATCCATTTCACGACACGATGAATGTATGATTTGCACTGAAAATCCATTAAATGCATGGTTCGTATACAGCGATGATATCCTATTATGATTTTATCACGCGGTGTCAACTGTATTGTCATTAATTCGCATCAACTCGAAGAATTTTCAATGCCACATATTGTCATATCCAATCAATTAATTAGTGGATGTATTTATCAAATTGTCATGAAATATTCATTCAAATTCAAATATCACTTTCAACTATTCAAAAATAAATTGGCTCTCTGATGACGGAGAGATGATTCCACTGTGCGGTTTTAGTTCATTATTTATCTACAACACGCGACTGTTTCACTACAATTTTTTAATTGATATTTTTTCTTTTTACATTTAATCATTTTTTTCATGGAAACCGTATAAAAATCGTGAATTAAATTTACATACACAGTTTTATAAGGTACCCCATCTTCGTATTTTTACATATCCATTGCTTGATTTTGATGGTTGACAAATGGAAATTAATCATCAATACAGAAGAATAAGTTTGAGAAAATACGGCGTATTACTAACGAATAAAGCATTAATATTATGGTCGTCTGAACGCTCCAAATTAGTTTTTGAGTGCTCCATTACTAATCATTTATTACAAGTACTCAAGCAAATGCAATAAATCTATAATGATATTGGTTCATGTAATTTTACAATTCGATATCTACTGACTGAATCTAGATAGTGTCACTGTAACATACATATCCATGCGAGATTGAACAGTAGCTCATTTAAGTCATGACTTGTTCAATTAATATACAGTTATCTTCCAATATTCACGTTTAATGATAACGTCAACATAATAAAGCGTGTGGTAAAAATGCGTATAATTTTTTAGGTATTCCACACAATATTTATCTGTAACAAAGTGAATAGTTTATTAGCTCCATATGGATTGGGCTATTTTATTATTCAATTTTTTTTCAAAAGTCTGCGTTGTTCTGCATTGTACTCTGTGTGTATGTTCTTGATGTTCGAATGTCATACAGTTCCAATATAGGATATTGAAGTTACAAATAAAACAAAGAATTGGAATTTCCGATTGAATGACTCTCATTCAATCACATTTTTCGATTACTTGACATCATAATATAACGTTTTTGTCTATCATTAGTCAGTTACTCACGGGACTTCCGTTACAATTTAGTGGTCGAACATGAAAATTCGTGGAATAATTCCAGAGATTTTGGTGGATAAAATTGCAGAAATAAATTTTTTTCCTGTGTGATAACCTCTAAAGATATATAATTTAAATTTACTGAGAAAATTCTGAATTTATCGACAGAAAACTGCAATAGACTTCTCCGAGTTGCCACTTTCAGAATTTGTCGGTTATTTTAACTTCATTTACAACATTTCTCTTAATTCCACATAAAACACTAAGCAAAATATAAAAAATATCCCAGTTTGTTTTTGCTGGTTCATTCATGATTAAATATCAAACATTATATTCGAGGACATATGACCCATGAAATTGTATGACTTCATCTCTCTGTCTACTGACTATTCCACCCTTTCGTGTCTCTTTAGTTCATCAAATATTCTCATGTTTCGTGTGATATACAGTAAATCATCGGACGGAATCCATATGTATGTGCCGGAATAGTGGCGAAAAAATAACGACTGAATAGAAACCATTACAGGTTTCTTTCATACTTCGATTCATAATTAATTCAACATGAGCCTTGTCAACATCAATGGCACATGTATGAAAGACTTTTCTAGTTGAGAATTCATACACACCGTCTGTCACATCACTTTTCTCTCCCTGTATACACCTCTCTTGATGCATGACGAAATCTACTTCAGGCCAACATCTATGATGTCATCAACACTGGACGTCATAGCTTAGCGGTCAGATACTCGTAGTAGTGACTCACATGTTATTATTACACTGGAATTTATTCGGTGATGATAAATGAAAAGCCGGTGATAATTTCCAATAGTGGAGGCATTTTATGACCATTACATATATGAACACACTGATACAAACTATGTTCGATGCCGTTACTATATATATATGAATGTATGAATTCATGTATAGATGCAATAACGTGTTCCATTGTCGTGTGGCGGATGGTATCAAAGGCACACTAAATGTTGAAATATAAATTGGACTATGATGTCATGTTCGATAGTGTTCACGGTTGATAAAACTTGCTTCTGAAAATTCTATTTGCAGCAATATGCCATTGGAGATGCAAAATATGTATCAATATAATAGAGAAGAAAATTTGGATAAAGATGCGACTGTCAATTGGGCTAGCAACCGTATGAGCGTGTAAGGCCCCCGTGTGTGTGCGTGATACACAACACAGCTCAGATCGGTATGTAGGTTCCCATGTACAAAAATAGCATCCTGATATTTAGTTTGGTTCAGGCCTTGCCGGTGGCAATGTCTGTCGGATACAATGGACAAAACATATACACTGATGATACCAATTTATGCTTTTGATCTCAGAGAATTTTTTTAGAACATGTGAAAAGTGATTGCATTCAATGACACACAGGCCTGAAAATATATGGACTTGACATACAATATTGTACGTGGGATGTTTCGATCTGCTTCGATTTTTATTTAACAATGGAAAAGAAAAATAAAATGATAGTAATAAAAATCCACCTACGAACACTGAATTTTCAAATAATTTTTATATACAATTTTGGATTATCGAAAACTGGAGTTGGAGCAAGTATTTATCGTCATCATATCTCGTCTTTGAATTCTCGAAAGTCTGAATGAGGATCGACAGCCGACTAAAAATAGAAACAAATTTATGCCCTTACCGTGAACTCTGCAAACGAAATTATCCTCTTATATATATGTATATATATATGTGTGTGCTTCTGTTTTTCTTTGCAATTTTGATTCTCTTTTTCTCCTCTTCCGGTTATCTCTGGGTGCTTTACTCGCTCACGTTTTCTCTCAAATAAGCCGCGACTCACGATGACGAGACGTGCTTTTTACACAAATTAAAAAAAAAAAACATACAGTATTTACAGCACGGTAACGGTTTATTTTACGGATTTTGAACATTAGGTATTCGCTATCCGTGTTTTTGATCCGTTAAAAATTTTACTATGTTTCCATCTCATTTTATAAGATGTTTCTTGAGGAGCGATACGACACACAACTCCGACTTCACCACCATCTTTATTTACTAATTTTGGATCAGCACAGAAAAAATGGATAGGAAATATAGTATATATGAGCGCGTGGGGGGAAGCGCGCACGAACCGAATGAGGGCGTCAAGGTTTCCCGCGAAATTCGAATGTCTAAACGAATTTTCCTCATTCGAATATATGAAGGAAAAAAAAAATTAAATCCAAATTTATGGATAATATGTATTTATATGTGCAATTTACATATTAATATAATTGTGACGACTTATGTAAATAAATAGCTCACCGTTATGACACAATTCTATACATTGATGCTGCGCATTATACATTTTTTCCAATATGCACTGCCCGCAGCTTTTATTTATGGACCATTTTGACAATATCTAAACTATTAACTACACCATGTAACAGAAGTTCACTTCAAATTCATGAAATCCGACACTTATACAATATCGTCATTTAATTCCAATATTAGGGGAAGGAGATTTAATTCGATATTCGATTCATCTGCATAATTCGGACGTAAAAATCTTACAGATAAATTTGAGAATTGATTTTCTAGGTTATTAAGTCCATAAAATTAAATAGCTTCATATGCACATACATACACGCGCACACACACACATATACACAACATGGACCATGAATTAATTGAAATCCTATGCTTATTAATTGTGTGTGTGCGCGTGTATGTATGTGCATACGAAGTTTAGTGCGTGTATAAATTCTTCGAGTTTTTCTTGAATTTGCCGAACACGTTCTGAAAAATAAATATATACTCAGAACATAATGCAATGTTTATAGAACATAATGAAAGTTTAATAAATATAAAAACTTACTGAGTTCCTCGGCTAAATCGACTCTTCGTCCTGTTAAGAGCTTCTGTTTCATTTCATTATCTTGACTATAATCTTCCAATACCTCTTTTATTTCTTTATCTAATCTACGAGCTTCTCTATTCATGATTTGTTGGCGGAGGGCATTTGAAGTTACTTTTAACATTTTTTGTATTCGCCAAAAAAGCAAGACATCGTTGCATTCGGTCTTAAATAAAAAATTTGATGGATAAATAGTTGATAATATGTGCATTTTTTGACAGAATAATATGTATTTTTTGATCTACACACCTCACTCTCGTGCCCATTATGATACATGTAAAATGCCTTTCGACAATCATAGGCTCTTGTTAAACTTTGGTGTAGGAAGAATCGTCTATAAACTGGATGCCACGTATCGCGAATGAATTCATTATCGACTTCCACGCCATTCCGCTGCAAATTTTTACGGACTGTTGTCAACTCATCTTGAGTTAAAGTCGGCGCATGTTTCTGAAAATAATATATATAATCACTTCAATCAATTTACATCTATATAGTTCAAGTCATTTTTTATAATAAAAGTTTACGAACTTTATCGATGTACAAAATTTTGTCCAGTTCATTTTTTACTGACGTACGTTTCGATTGCTGTTCAGTTTGACTTTGCCAGTAAAATAATCGCGCGCTACGACTTGGCCCCAACATTTCACGAAGAATCTGCTCTGTACTTTGCAATTTTTCCTTCACTGAACTCTCAAGAAATCGAACGGCTTCATCCCAGTCGCGTTTATCATTTACATGTCTATCTTCAAGTGTATTCAATTGAATCACTCGCAACATTTGAGATGCTTTTTCTTCCCATGCGTGTCGATGCACAGCTTCATTCACTACGGCATTTTTAATATCATCAAAAATACCATCGTGATCGGGACTTTGTTTTTCATTATTCATAAAATTGACGAATTCCTGCCTTAAACACTCCCAACCACTCTCTACACTTTTGGCTGGCAGCTGTTGCTCTGCCCAATGTTGCAATTTAATATCTACTGCTGTATTAAATGCCCCTGGATCACCTGATTGCGCAGCTGGCAAGTAAATGTTTTCGAATACATGCATACTAACTTTCTCCCAAATTCGATTTAATAAAACTTCTTCCCAATGTCTTGGTGATAATTGCGACAAATTAACAATTTCGTCCAGTATTTCACCTCGTGCTTTTTCAAATAATTCATCTCTGCTTAATTCACGTAATCGTGGATAATTATTTTTCCATTCAGTTTCAAGATTAAATCGCGTTGCTTTGAATGCATCAGCCTGCTGCTCGACAGTTTCACGTACCATTTTCCAAAAGCATTCAGCAACGGCTAAACTCAAATTTCTTGTTGTCATTTGTCCCGACATAACTAATCCATCTTTGAATAATTTTGAATTTCTAAAAAATTTTTCCTCATAGTCTTTTATTGATTGTATACTTTCATCTTTTCCACCGCGACCGGTTACTACGGCGAAATAGCCGAGAGCTTTCATAGGAAACAATTTTCCAGAGAGAATTTTTCGAACTCGTTCCGGATTCGTCAGGTTTTTCTCAGCCATATCCACCTAAATAAATCAATTGGGGTGTCATTAAAACAATAAAAATCACAGGCAAAAAATATTTAGACTCACCTTTGTTAAAACAAATATTGTTCTTTTGCCGGTAGGATCCATCTGTGCAACTAAATCAGTTACATTGCTTCTTTCAGCATCAACAGCACCGTCTTGTATACAAAGAATGATTGCATTGGGATTACTCATATATTGTTGAGTCATGTGTCGTATCGCGTCACGCGTATCTTCTGCCATATCTGTAGTAACGGTCTGTTGAGAAGTAAAATAACCATGGTTGAATGTTTGAAAAACTGAACTCATCATTTTTCGTCTTCTGTTTTTAATTAAAAATGAAAAATAAATCATTTCTTCTTACCCCAATCACACCAGGGAGATCAACCAAAACCATACGTTGAAGGCCGGGACCTTTAACAGTCATGGATATTACATCTTGACTAACAGTTTTTCCATTTTTCACGCTATTTTTCATTCGCAACTCAACTTCCCGCCTTAAATCCGCTAATTCTGATTCCTTTGTTAAATCAAATTCCCGTGAACTATCTTTGAACTGAGCGATATGATAAGGGCCTTCACTTAATGTTACTTTTACTGGTGATCTAGTCATCATTTCTCCTCCGCCCCTGTATAAAAAATTCTCAATTGGTATTCGTCCCAGTTATAAGAAATAAAAATGAATATTCTAAATACCGTGGGAATATTCTAGCTTGAGCAATCATTTCTAAGACAGAAGTTTTGCCAGAGCTCTGATCGCCTACAACAACAACGCGTGGTAAATGATCTGCCGTTGAGTAACCACTGTCATAATCACTCAACTCATCCAAAACATCGCTATACATGTCAATAAGCGATTTCTAAAAGGACAATACAATAATTACATCATGGTTCATTAATATAGAACGAATTTATGAATAATTGACAGTTACTTTGATTTTTCGACTGTTAATTTTTTGATTCCCTCGTAACAATATTTGCTTTCTCAATTCTTTATTATCTCGCTCAAGTCGCTCTAGTTCACGTTGATATTTGGTCTGCATTTGCATCAGCTCATCTTGCATTGCATCCATTCGTTCCTGTGAAGACTCTGTTTATCAAATAATAGAAATATTAATAATTATTTGTCATCGAAAAATTTGGAATATACGGTACATACGTGTTTTCTTTCGTTCCTCATCATAATCGTTGAATAAGGGACGTGCAAATGCCACTGTATTTTTTGTGAGTTCATTCTTAGTATCTGTAATATATAAATAGATAAACAATTTTTTCATTCATATAATAATAAATTTGTTCAAGTATTTTGTGCGAATAAAATGAGTTCTACATTCTATTGTAAACAACTACATGAATAATGAATTGTGTCAAATATGTTATAATGTAGTAAGTTATTTGGCATCGAATAAGCAAAGACAAAATACAAATAACTAAATAAATTTGTGCGTTAACATTCCATTCATTTACAAAGAAAAAACTTAATAAAATATCAACGATTAATTATAAACGGTCTGTCCCATTCAGTATTTTCATATCATTAAATAGTTAATTCACGGTGTAGATAAAATTTTCAAATTGAGTCAATTGATATAAATTACACACCTGAGTACACTTGGTTTGCAGCGGCAGTGAGCGCTTCGTATATACCTGAACAGAACAGACCAAATCATATCATTATGGTACGTGCAAGCGTTTTCCTTCATTTTATTATTGTTTCATTTCTCTTTTTTCTCATTTCGAAATTAAAGTTGTCGAATCACTCTTATTTATCAGTGCAACAGAACACATTCATGCAAATGTTGATTTGTCGTACGTTAAATTTACAATCCCTCACGAGTAATATTTATAGATTTTAAATATTTCCATGTAAAATTTCATACTACCCACAGTGCAAATGGAATCAATGCAGTAGTGTGCGTGAAAAGACAAGCATAAACCCACTACCACCAGTGACAGTTGACAAAAAACTTAAAATAAATCTTCATAATTCATTGGGTGAAAGAGTCAAATATAGAATTGCAGAGTAACTTGAAGCAATGAATTTGAAAATTAGATAGAAATAACAAAAGTATGTGGTCAATAGGTAGGTATGACAATTGAATATTGACGCCAGCAGTTAACACTCACTTTGCGATGAAATATTACTCTCCTCCTCCAACTTTGTGCTTTCAGCTGCTTTAATGGCGTTATCCAATCGTTGATTAAACCACGATCTGTACTCTCGATATTTCAAATCGCCATATTCCTTTATACGCGGATCTAAAATTGAATGGAGTTCCAATAATAAATTCATTTTACAAATGTCAATTAAATATATTCAAAGTGGAATAAAAATTAATCGATTAATTCTCCATACCGATTTCAATTTTATCAGATAATGTATTTTTAATGTCTATCAATGATCCTCTAAAGTTTTGCCATTGCTGTGTGGTCGGCATGACATCATCCATCCATTCCATACCTGGCAGTCCTTCTTTCCATTGTTCATATTTCTTAAATAATTAAATAACCAATGCAATAAAAATTGACAATAAACTGCATTATTGGAGTTAGTATGTATATATTATACCTTTTGCAATGTTACTCCACCACCAACAGCACCACCAAGCAGGAGATAGCGAATTTTTAATACACCTCTTAAAACTCTTCCAAAAATCATAACATATCCACGAGATGGATTAAAAAAATAACGCGTCTGTGGTGCTGATAGTAATGGTCGATAATATCTGGATAGTCTTCCTGTCATCAGATTTCTCGAGCTAATTAGCGATAATGGATGACGAGACGTTTTGGATATGATCAAGATACTTTGACTGAAAGGAATTTTTTTGATTACGTAGAGGTAAAATAAATTTTTCGCACGAATATTATATGAATGAGGCAATCCATAGTTATAATGTAAATGTCTTCATAATTCTATTCACGACAAGAATTAATGTATGGAACTACAGTAAGAATATTAAAATAATTTATGATATTGAAAAACGAATTACATACCCAAATCTTCCACATAAAATGTGTTCCATTTTTTTACACTCTTCCCCGTTTTCAGGTTATGCGTATAAATGTGTATACAAACACGCGAATGCCACGCATGTGCGTGTGTATCAGAGTGTAGTTGTTAAAATCCTTCTAAAATAATGCAAATAAATCAGAATTATAAATCCATTTTTCATAGCAACTTGTATTACAACACCAACATTATTGCACCGATTGAACTTAACATGCTCTACATAATAGTAAGCTTGCAAAATGAGCCGCATGTTGCCGCTTGTCGCATGAAAATTTTACTCTAGAGGTTAATTATGTATATACCTATATATTATATTGTACATCCGATAAGAATAATCATGGTTGTTTTATTTAGAAAATGGCAGTTTTACAAGCATTCATAACATCATTCATAGTTTAGACATGAAAATTCTTCATACATATTCAATGTAAAATTTTCATTACTTCTTCTTTACTTAAGAAATCCTATCTGTCGTATAGAGAGATGAATTTTCACACAAATTCTTGGCTCGTACAGCACAGAGAGATGCGCGCGCATTCGTTTCGTTCAAGTATATATTTCAACAATATTCATTGATGCCAATTAATAATAATCAGATAGAAAATATTCAGACAAATGTTAAGATGAAATAATAAAAAAAATTATAAATAACACCCTTAATCTTTAGTTTAACTATATACATGTAATATGACCGAATTCTTCACCAATCTGTTTTACTGTTAACTATTGATAACCATTCCATTACCTGGCTTTATTTGATTTGAAGTGTTTCAATGTAGTACTCGCGACACTGGCGCTACTGTACTGTGCGCATTTTTTAAGAGTTCACTGACTTGACTGATTTTGATACGATTGCCAATAAACATACAATATTTTTCTGGAGAATTTCTCGTAACAAGAGTTCAGTATCAGTTGTTCTACTCAATATTTTTTACATTCAATATACATCGGAACGATTAGTAAGTAATTTATTTGCAAATATGAAATCATGAGATATTAATTTATAGAAGAAATCAAATTGTTATATTCTTAACCGTTTTCATATTGTTAACGTTACTCTGTTGACATCTCATAATTCAATCGATGTACTTGCAATGTTTGTTCTTGAAGTAATTTTGTTTTTAACTACTGTGAAAAATCACAGTTGTATAACACATACATTAATGTTACTTTGACTATATTTAATCTCAAATATTACATGTGATTCATAGGACTAACAATATAGGTTAAGACATCTTGTTTTGAGTATTTACTTCATATACCTATGTTTACATGTATATATATATATATATATGAACGATTAATTATTTCGCACAGAATTCAGTGCAATGGCTGAAGGAAATGGTAATAAAGATTCACTTCCACAATCTGCAAATTTTTCAATGCGCGATGATGAAATAAAAACAGCCGGACAGCCATTGTCAGATTTCCTGTTGCAATTGGAGGATTATACACCTACAGTAAGTCATATTCACATTATAAATATTTTATAGGCATAGAATTGGAATTGTTATCAAAATTCTATTTTACTTAACATTTTCAATTATTGTCACAGGTACCTGATGCTATAAGCGAATCTTATTTACATTCAGCTGGTTTCAATTCTACTGATCCCAGAATGTGAGTCAATTATCATATAACATTGTATTTGAAATTTGCAGTAATCATTCTGTTAAAAGCCATCAAAAGTGATTAATAATAAATAAACAATTATCAATTTTACAGTGTGCGATTGATATCGTTGGCTGCTCAAAAGTTCATTTCAGAGATAGCTAATGATGCGTTACAACATTGCAAAACTCGTGGTGCGAATCAGAATACAAAATCGAAGGGTAAAGATCGCCGTTATACATTAACAATGGAAGATTTAACTCCAGCAGTTGCTGAGTATGGAATTGTTGTTAAGAAACCTCATTATTTTGTATAAAATTCATTTAATCAAGTATATTTTTATTTAAATCTTAATCATGGATATCTATCGTACATCAGGTTTCTTCCGAATGTTTTTGTGAGAATCGGGTTATTTGATTTGCTATATTCATCTGCATATGTCTTTATCATTAAAAATAAAATTATTCATTTACATAATTTAATTTTTTCGTTCATTACAACATTAAAATAACCAATTGTATGTGTATATGAATATACACATAATTATATGTATAGTCTTATAAGAGCTAAAAAAGGTGCCGAAATTTTTGCTTCGTACATATGATACATATAGGTATAGTTCATGTAATCCAAAAGAGGGGCCAACTTTTACAATAGAAATATAACCAGATGTAAAGCATGTGTTATTAAAATTTTGTTTCTTAGAGATACAACAATTTCCATTGAATAAATATAATTCATATTATCAATAATTATGAATATCTTTGGCATTATTTGAATTAATCAAAAGTATTTAATAAACAGTGATTAGTTAACGTTTAAAACTAAAAACTAGAATCAAATATTTGTAAGCGTATATAGGGAAATTAGTCGTACACGATAACAGCGCCTTCTATGTGTGTTGTTTTAAGTTCGAGAGCACATTCTATCTTACAATCTCAATCCGCATGCGTATCATCTGTAAAAAAAAACCCATCGGCCATATTGGTGTGTTGTATTGTTCGCTCAGTAATTCTGAAGTTAAATAAGGTATTTTGCTAATTAACACTGTAATTTTTGAAACGTGAAATAAAAATTAAATGCGTATTAATATTAATTGTCATCATGAATCGACTGTTCACATATCGAATTGACATTTTATGACTAATAGATATGCGGAATGTTTGGTTACTGTTGCCACTTTGTCTCATGGGATATTCACAGTCCCGTTAAAAATCACATCGTAAATATAAAAAACAATTATTCTCACACACATTAAAGTATAAGTGAATCCACTTGTGCTCAATTATTACACAAATTTAAATTTATTTATATGAATACAATAATGAAAATTCTCTATGATGTTAATGGAATTACGTGTACCGTCTGTTGGATTTTCCTCACACACATTTCTTTATCTCTGGGTTGATGCGAATACTATATTTGCCCTTTGAATTAGTGTTGGCCATTTCTCATATGATCGTCAAATAAGTCATGTCCTCATTCTTCTATAAATATTGCAAGCGATTTTTCATTCAATTCTAGCAGAAAATGAATTGTTGTGATGATTTACTATTGTGTTTTGATTTAATTCAAATTTTCTTTCGTTACGGATATGCATGGTTGTTGATGGGTCAATCGGTCCCATTTACACTTTTGTGGACACGTGAATGCGATGAATGACAATATTATATTTATTAAAGAGTCAGTGCTGATAAAGTCCATCTGACATTTTAATATTCGATATTCCATTTTCAAAATTAATTTGAAATGATTGAAACATTCGTCGTCTTATATGTCGGTAACATCGTTGAATTAAAGTATAATTAATAAATTTCCAACAGCTATCTTATATCATATATATATATATATATATCGTAAAGATTATATGAAATTCCGCCTATACGATTTTTTTTCACTTTTATCAATTCAATGTTTTTTTATTTTTTTTCCGTAGATAGTGCAGCAGCATGACGGATTCCATGAAGTTTGGACCAGAATGGTAAGTGAAACACACGCGATAAAGCTCCATATACTGCAGAATGCACATCCTGTAAACCAAATTACAACCTTACAAATTATTGTTCAATAATTTGTATTTTTCATTTGCATTATTACACGATTAAACCATATTTTACCGTAATTTTCTATCATAAAATGAAATCATCGAAAATTTTTAGGTTGCGCAATCTGTCTGGAGACAGTTGTAATTCAGGTGGCAGTGGCGGCGGGACGGCAAACCTGATTACACCTCGGTATCAGTTAGCGGAGCATAGATATGGTCGAGAAGAGATGTTGGCTCTATTCGACCGTAATTGCAAGCCACCGGAGAGCTTAGTGACTTTGCAAACGCTCTATGTTGAAAAAACTCAATTACCATTGGCGTTTATACCAGAAACAGAGGATGAAACGGTAACTGAATTCGAAAAAAGAAAAGATGAACGCACATTTATTAATTGTAGTAGACGGTTGTAAATACAACCCATCCATTTTAATTGTCAACACTTCATCGACTTTCTCACGTTATATATGTTAACGCGTTGTGTCTCATAATGGATATTGTGTCATACTTGTGTTCTAAAAATAATGTAATTTTGAACTCTTGTGCCAGACAATTTCAAGTCAGTTGATCTATTTCATTCCAAAATATTTCAGTTTGTTTCGAATATTTATTGAATGAAAATGAGTTAATAATATTTACTTCTCATGCTTTTTTTTTGTTTTCATTCTTTTTTTGCAGCGTGTACGAAATAGTGGAGTGAGTAATACTGGTGGAAGAGGAAGAGGTGGTAGCGTTGATCGCGGGGGACGTGTGAGAAGTGGACGAGGTGGAATGTATCCATCTCATTTTTCGCGTGGTGGTGTTGGCTTCGATGATTCGGGTGATGGCAGCAGACTCGAATCACAGCCTTATCCGGGAAGAAATCGGGCGTTCGATAGATCACAAAGTGAACGTGGTTGGTCGGAGCGCAATGGAATAACAGATACAAGTGACTGGAATGGTTCCACCAGTCCACGAAAAGAGCTCAATCGTGGACCAAGTAGTACTTCGCTAATGGAGGCTAATTGGAGACGACATCGTGCTGCTGGTGAGGATGAAGAAGGTTGGCGAGGTATTCCTAACAGTCGTGGTGAAAAGTGGGGTAAGTTGGATCAATTTTTTATTTATCAATTTATTAATTTATCTATTTATTCATAGATTACCATAAAATAATTGTCAACAAAATTATACGGATTTTAATCCGATGAACAGTATAAAGTGTCTTGTTAATTGCACTGTTATAGTTAGGGGCAATTGGCGCGATGGAGGTGGCTCCGACAGAGACAGATTGGATAGAATTGACGGTGAAGGGGATGACACTCGAGGTACTGGACGCTGGGAGACTAGAGGAAGTCACAGATCCTCCCATGACTCATCTCATCATCATCATCCTGTTCGTACCTCACGAACTTGGGAGTCCAATCATCATGACAATCACGATAATCTACCTGAATGGTGATTACTTGTTGTTAAATTGTTTAAAATATATCACATCTTCATCATATATTTGGCATTGAAATGTTTTGAGTTAAGCAATTGAAGTGTGCGTTGTGATAAAAAAACGTAATATTTCTATTTGCAGGGCAACGGAAAATCCAAGCGAGAGCGGTGGAAGTTTTGATGCAACAGGTGCATTTCACGGTGATATTTTCTCGGATGATGATGAGGAAGGTGTTCTCAATGCTAGTGGTTCTCATGAAAATCGTCCGCGACGTATCTCTGAGGGGACCAACAATACAAATCCAAAATCTGGCCATAAATCAATGTCATACAGCAATAATACTATGAACCAGATTGCAAATCGCCAAATAAGTTTAACAGCAAATGCAGTGACAAGAGAACGACCAAAATCATTGCATCCTTTTGACGATAAAGATACTTCAATTGAACAGGAGAGACGAAGTGTTTCGCCAACGAAGCAACCAATTGCTTCATCTACAAATCCATTGATGAAAGTAACAACACCATTAACCAATCCAAATATGAAAAAAGATTCAAATACGGTGACCCCTGTGAAAATTGTGGAGCCGAGTCGTATTCAAGCACCTCAACGATCGAAATCATTCATTGAATTACCGAGCAAACGAAATGTTCTTGGTGATTCAAGGTTACAACAGGATACAGCTGTATTGGCTGCAAGGCACAAGTCCCAACCATTGCATACTAATATTGAAAATCTCCCGAATGATTCTAAGATTATCAACAATGTTATGCACAAACCGGATGACGATTTGGAAAGAATGAAAGAAGAAGCTGATATGTTGGTGGCAAAATTAATGGCGGATGAAGAAAGTCATCGAGAAGAAGTGGCACCGGTTATGATGACAGTGGCAAATCATGGACAACCACCAATGGTGGCGGCACAACCGCAAGATAAATGGTTCTATCGTGATCCGCAAGGTGAGGTTCAAGGACCATTTTTGGCAAGTGAAATGGCTGAATGGTGTAAAGCTGGTTACTTCACCCAAAGTTTATTGGTACGAAGAACTTGCGACGAGAGATATGCGACTCTTGGTGATTTAACGAAGATTTGCGGCCGTGTGCCATTTATACCCGGTCCATCGATACCACCATTAAAATTAACGGAACCGGCAATATCAACATTGTCGAATGCTGTACCCGCTGGTCTATCCGGCAGTGCCTTACCCAAACCAGGAATAGAAGATCCTATGCTTCTGCTTCAATATCAGCAGATGCGAATGTTGCATAATCAACAATTATTATTCCGGCAAATGAAAACTTCGGCAGTTGCGAAATTATCGCAATCGGAACATTGGGCCACATTGAGCCCAGTCGAGCAAAATCAATTAATTATGCAGTGTGTAATGCAAGACTCTGAAGTTCGAGATATTCTAAATCCTTTTGTACCACCGATAGCCCCAAATATGCAACCAGCAACGAATCCTGTTATGCAACTTTTCAGTCAAATGCAACAGGTGAAAACACAGAGTGATAATCATTTACCAGCCAATGCGCATCCTGCAACTGGTCCAGTGCATCCAAGTGCAACTAGCTTAGATCCTATTCAACAGCTTATTCAACAGATAGGTGGAATTCAAAATTTACCGGGACCACCGCAATCAACATTAAATGCACCGTCAAATCAACCGCCACATGAGGAAGGCGCTTTTAAATCTCTCTTACGTCAACTACATGTCAATGCTAATGGACATCCGCCACAATCACATCCAATCGATTCAATATGGCCGCAACCACCGCCACAAATTAATCCTCCGTTTAATGCTCAAAATTGGCTGGCGCAGGTATGTAGTGTTCTCTATATTTTCAGTCTTACAAGGATTCACTTCATGCGTGTATATTTTTTTTGTGAATTTATTTATTAACGATTTCAGGTCGGGCCTCTGCCTCCCATTCCACCCGGCCAAATGCCTAATTCTCTCTGGGACTTACATACTAAGGAAATGAAGACTGAACAACAGATATTAGTAAGTGATGATCATTGAAAGTAAAAATACTCATGAATAATAACGATTTTATTATTGTGTGTTTTACTAGGAGGAGCAAAATATTAGAATACAAGAAGACAGAAATAAACACGAACTTCGGAAGAAGGAAGAATTGAAGAGACAGGCTGCGGATGAGAGTGCCAAAAGAAAGCTTGAAGAAGAAGCAGCCAGACAATTACAGGAATCGAACCGTAAAGAAGTGGAAAAAAAACGAAAAGAGGAGGAGAAAAAATTGAAGGAAGAAGAGAAACGCAAGCAGGAAGAAGAAAAACGCAAGCAGGAAGATGAATTGAAGAAAAAAGAGGAGAAAAAACGGAAAGAGGAGGAAAGGAAACGTGAAGAAAAACGCAAACAAGATGAAGAGATGAATCGAAAAAAACAAGAGGAAGAGAAGAAGAAGCGCGATGAGGTCAAAAAACAAGAAGAAAAATTGAAGAAAGAGGAAGAGAAACGGAAAAAACTTGAAGATGAGGAAAAACGTATTGAGGAAGAGAGACAGAAGAAGGAGGACGAGACGCGGAAAAGAGCTGAAGTCGAGGAGCAGTCACGAAAGGCCGAGCAACGACGTCGGGAAGCGGAAGCCTTGAAAAAATTGCAAGAACGTAGCAAAGCTCCATGGGCTCAAACACCACATGCACCACCACCAACAACACATGCATCACTAGCTGATATTCAACGATTGGAACGTGAAAAGAAAGCGGAAGAACAACGATTTCAACAATTGATGCAACAGCAGCTTGCACAACAAAAAGCTATGGAAGCAGCGAAAGAGGTCATCGTAGTCGAATCATCAAAACGTTTACAATTCAAGTGGGCTGAAAAAGCTGCACCGACGAATAAACAGCCGCAAGTAAAGAGTTTGGCGCAAATTCAACAAGAGGAGCAAGAGCGAGTTGCAAAAGTGAAGCAGCAGGAGAAAGAACGTCAGGAGAAAGCAAATAAAAATGAAATTGCTGTGGCTGTACAAAATGCCGGAATATGGGGAACCGCATCACAATCATTGAACTGGGCGGCTACTGCTAATTCTGGTGGTGATCCCACAAAAATTACTAGTAAAGCGTGGACTGGCAGCGGATTCTGGGATGAACCTGCTTCAACTAAGCCCGCTGTTTCAAAACCATTAGTGAAGACTACGTCCGTTGTTGTGAAATCAACGACGCAGCCGCAGCTCCAACAGCAGCAACCACAACAGCAATCATCAAATCAACAACAACAACAACAACAGCAACAACAACATATTAATAATAAGACGCCTAAGAATAAAGGAAAAAAAGAGGAAGAACTTGTTAAAAAACTCTTTGAAAATAACACTGCCAAACCAGATGATTTTACTCAATGGTGTAATCGTACATTAGGTGGACTTCAAGCCACTGTGGATAGTGAGTACAGTTTTTTTTATTCTATTTCAAGTTTATAATTTTTTCCGATTCATATTACCAAATGTGAAATTTATTCGTTTCAGTCCCAACGTTCGTCGGATTTTTGCGAGACATTGAATCAGCATACGAAGTAAAAGAGTATGTGAGACTATATCTTGGAGATAACAAACAATGCATAGAATTTGCCAAGCAATTTTTGGAGAAACGTAGCAAATGGCGATCGGCGCAGCGTCCACAAGTTGAGGCTGATGATCTTTGTAAGCCAGCACCAGCGGTAAATCCAAATGCTCCAACAGAATTTCAAGAAGTGAAGGTGAAAATTCAAATGATTCATTCATTTTTAAATTGAATTTGAATTCACAAAACAAAATATTTTCAGGGCAAATCAAAGAAACCAAAAAAGGGAAAGATGTTTAAAGTCGACAACAGGATTCTTGGTTTTAGTGTGACAGCAGCTACTGATCGTATCAACGTTGGTGATCGTGATTATGGCGAGGGTGTTTGAACATTTTGTATCAAGAGTTATTAAAAGAAAAAGAAGAGAAAGAAACAAAATATTGTTCAAGATGAAAGCGAAATAAGATGCATGGGACAGGGGACAGTTAGCATTGCAAAATTGGTTTGTCGTTAATTTATATTTTTTAGTCATCTAAAGTGGAAAGTTGTTTTGCTGGAGTTCATCCGCGTATTGATAATACTATTTGTGAATATTACGGCGAAAATTAAACACATGAAAAGTAAAAACAAAAATAATTCAAAAATTCCGCGTCCAATGTTTAATCATAACCGAACGGAATACTGCATGGACAAATGGATGCTTAATTTGAAAATTTGTATGTATGCATGCCATTGTTTCATGTCTGAAAAAAATTCATTTACTTCAGATGAATTGTATATAAATACGATCTTCGTGATCTGAAAAGATACTGGGAGAAAAAAATATTATGTAATTCTATCACTATGTATTAGTTAGTGAAAACAACAACAAATTGCGACGATTACTCATCTCTTATTTTTAATACAGCACAGCAGTGGTTTTTCACATCCGTGTATTTCAAAAAAATAGTCGAAACACAAACAGAAATAATGAGAATATTGAAAGTCGACGGGTTGAATTGTTGTTAAAATGTTATGTTATTGTTTCAACAGCGCAATATTTTATTTCGGCAGGGATCCTATATTCATTCAGTGATTTCGTAAATACAAAACGACAAACAAAAAGCATTTTATTGAAGCAAAATTCTTATTAATCCCATTAATTCTTATCCCAATACTGAAAGTATTCAAACTCCTTATATGAATGAATGAATGAAAGTAATTTTTTAGCAATTCATAATTAACGGCATGTTAAGGTACTTATACACTATTACATGTTATTTTTTGTTTCCATTTCATTTTCGAAGATAGAAATTGACTTGTTCGTTGCTAAAATTTCTGATTGAAAAATTTGAAACAAAAGTAAAGAAGAAAAAGTGTAGTTTGTTGTACAGTGTAGAATGTTGAATAGAGAAAAATTAGAACATTATTGTTGTAATTTTTAAATGAGGAAATTTTCTCCCAAACTATAATATATGCTATAGTAAGTTTTGAAAACAAAACCAAATGTCATAGAACAACAATAGGACATATATAGCAATCATAATCAAATAAGTATCCTCACCGAGCCCCAATTTGCAAAGCATAATGTAGAAATGAAATTTTCAGTATTGAATATTTTCACAAATTTTGATTCTTTCTCTTTTTTTTTGTATCTTTCCCTTGGATCTATGGCAAACAGAAAGCTACTATAGTTTTTATTTATGAAATGACTATGTTCTCATTATCGTATTGTATCATGGACAGTATATAATTATAATAGAAAAAAATACGAATATTAATTGGTTCGCAATGACGCGATCAGATCTGTAAGGTTTCGCGATGAAAAAAAGCTAAAGAAGCGTTCTTTTCATATATTAATGTAGAGTTGAAAGTTGCGGGAGGAACGTATATGCCGCTAACTGAAAAGTTATACAATGTGTAAACAGAAAAGAGGAAAATGTACAATAATGCAGTGATATAACGCAAGGGCAGTTGAATTAATGATTGATATTAGTCAATAGTACTGTATTCAACGTACATGAAAACAAAAACTAATAATAATAAACATTACTATATTTTCGAAAATTCTCATTTATTTGTCATTTTATTTTTAGTCTTTAGTAAATCAAAATTTTTTTATAACATTTTTTTTCGTCCAACTTTACATGTTTCGTAATTTTCACTAAGAACATAGAATGAGATACGCATCTTTCAATGTATAATTCATTTTTTCTATATATAGCAGTAGACAAATACTTTCACTGCATGCTCTAGATCAGTTTTGGGCACAATTGACATTCAAGAGACAATTGGTATTCGACACGTTTAGATAACATATGATACAGTTATTATAGAACATTCAATGATTTTTAATCCCAAATATTGTTTTATTTTCACTTATACATTTATTTGTTACATATGTATCGTTGGACAAGCTCAAATGTACAAACCACATATATCGAACTATATATAAAAAATAATTACGGTTTTGCAATTAAAATTGATATCTATAATCAAGATAAGATACAATGATGAATAATGGTATTTATCAAATTAGTAATACAATAAATCATTTTTATGGATTTCATGTACCATAGGAAACGTACTATATAATTATGCGATTCTCTTTGAAAAATACATATGTCTGAGAAAAGAGAAGGTATATCTCTGAAGTTTCAAATTTTTACTATAATAATTGTATTCTTTGGTAACGAAAAAAAAAAAAAAACAGCAACAAAAATAACAATTAAACGAGTGCTTTTGTACTTACATTATGTCATTAGATTTCAGAGAAATATATTACAAATATTAGCAGTTAATAAAATATGCAAGATAATTAATTTAAGAATTTAACAATGTGCAACCCACATAATATTTTCGTCAATTATAACTTTTTGTGTACATTTTTTATTAACCGTTGATTTTATTCTGTAAATAAATACAATCAGTATTAATACTTATTTTGGGAATAATTAATGATACCGGGCGATATTTTTTTTTTTATCAAAATACAATGATAGTCTTGGCGGTTGTTAATTATCAATATTGACAACAAAAATCGTAAATGTCATAACATTAAAGTGCAATCGTCTAATTTTGTACAATAGATTTTATTTCTCTCTTATAAAGTAGATATATATAATATTGGAAAACTTTGAAATAGAATTGTGTGGGCCAATTATAAATATCGTCTTGTTGCTTATACGATATGATTCAGTGAAGTTCCTTTACATTGAAATAACGATAGTTAACTTATTTATGAGACAGTTTTATTCTTCATAAATTCAACTTCATTTAAATTTCGTAACCTGAAAATGGTCTATTTTTCTCTTATTCATTTCGTACTGATAACTTATTTACCTATCATGGCAAGAAAATCACGATTTCTTTGAGAAAGAACATTTTCCACACACAGTATACAAAAAAAATAAGAGAAATCAATAAAATTCATGTGACGATGCATTCCAGAAAATAAATATTTGTAAATTACGAATATTTACGCGAATATTCTCTCGGATACAATAACTCTCACAAAAATTAAATATTATTTCTTTTTTCGATATTTATACAGATGTACAAAATTGCACTAACTATGACGCATGGAATTAATATTTCCTCTCATTACCTTCATTTTTAATTCTCGTCCCAGGTTCCATATAATCTTTTGAAATATCAATATACTGAAAAGAAAAAAAATAGACAGAATATAATAACAGATGAATTAATTGATCTATAATAATATTTAAAATTGTAACATAAATATGAATATACTTTTCTTGGAACGAAGTATTCCAATAGCTGCAATATAATATGACACAGTGATACCATTAACAAATATGCTAACACCCCACTGGATAAATAACTGGATAATTGTTCACCGAGATTTTTTTTATTCTCACGTTGAACGGAATCATAGACGATTTCTGTTCGTTTGGTGACATTGAACCAGTTGTAATAAGACACTATTTTTTCATGCACCTTGTATGGACAAATAATATTGTGACTTTTATAATCTGCTATTGCACATTCTAATCCGTTAATTAATGCTTCCACGGTAGGTTCCACTAGATATATTAATTCTGACGGTAAAACTTCTGGTATTCCACCCACTCTTGTTGAAACAATCTGCAAACTGCATGTAATAAACAAAAACAATCATTTGACCATATCAATGGTTTGTTGTATAAATTGATGTGAAACAAGTAGTTAAATTATTTACCCGCAGGATGCTGCCTCGACAATTGCCATGCAATATGCTTCGGTAAGACTAGTATTCAAAAAAATGTGACCTTTGTTGAGAACATGTCGTACTTGTGAGTGCTCAAGACTACCGAGAAGTGTTACACGATGTTGCAATAAATTTCTTTCTCTTATTTCCTCAATAAGCCATCGCTTCGGTCCATCTCCACCGATAAGAAATTGTACGTTTTCATAGCGTGCACAAATTTCTGGAATTACTTGAGCTAATAAATCTACACCTTTACGATAAACTAATCGAGATACTATGACGATGGTGACTGGAATCAGGGAATATAAAATAAAAATAATTCATGAAAAAAAAGCGAAATTAGTTAATTCTATCAATAAGTTAAAAATATTGACAAAAGTTTCGCATAATAATAAACATACTGCAATTGATTTTTCGTTTTGTGATATCGGGTGTAAAAAGTGCTGTATCCACAGCATTTGGAATCACTGATACCTTTTCTTTGGGAACTTTTGCGCGCAACACGGTGTTTTCTTTACCAGTATGTGACACACATATACAATGATTGCAATCGGCCAATGAAATTTCAAGGCATTTATTTGTTAATACTGCTGAAGCATCAGCAAATCCAAAAAGTGAATGATCAGTGAATACTGTCTATGAAAAACAAAGAAAAAATTCAAATAACAATTATTCAAAGTTGATTATTCAAAGTAATCATAGATATGAAGGAGGCGGTTCAACTCTTATATATTTTTCACCTTTAAACCCATCAATCTTCCAATTAACATTCCTTCATGTGCTAATGCTGAAAATGCAGAATGCCCATGTATTATTTCAATATGTTCACGAATGAAAATATATCGAATCAGTGGAATTGAACATATCATTGTTGGAAGAACACATTGGTTGTAAAAAACTTTGATTGGTAAATAGTAAACCTGTGAAATAAATTAGAAATGATTACGTACATGTCAGACATGTACACTTGTACGAGTAGATGTTCTATACTAATAATAATAATAATAATAATAAATAAACTAATAATAAATTGTAAAAAATATAGCTACCTTCAGACCATTAGTCATATATCGTATTCCCACACGATTCCCATATGAATGTGTCAATATTACAACTTTATGACCATGTCCAAGTAAACATTGTGATAAATTGAATATATGCTCTTCGACTCCACCCATGTTGGGATAAAAAAAGTCGGAGATCATGCTAAAAATTTGTCACAGTACAATATGTATGTATACTTCTATTAGCGAATGAGTATGTAAAAATATTATAACGATTGACGAGGTTAAGTTTCTCATGAAATTTTCGGATATCTATTTATTTTATATGTATTGCAAATAATACATACCATATTCTGTGATTAACTTGGTGCATTGTTATATTCATATAAAAAAAACTCCTAAATGGTTGAACGTACTTTGTATAACCTCGTTTTATCTTATAAATGGACAGTGTTCTGTATACTGAGTAAATCACGCCATTATTGTGTACTGTAATACATATATATATAAATATATGTATGTATGTATGCATGTATGTATATAAAACACTACACTACTACAAAATTCACTATCAGTACAATTGATGTATATCACCTACGGTAGTTGTAATCATTTACATAATATTGTATGATAATATTTCATTCTTTTTATAATGCATATATAATATCTACTCAGGTACCCAAAACTTCGGTGAATTTGCTGCAGGTCCTGCTGGTTTTCTGTGGCGCAGTCTGGAAGCAGAAAATTTGCAGCATTTCACCCGCATGTCCTGCTAGAAATGTGCTGATCATTTAGGTATGAAATGTGCGATGGAGAACCACTACTGAATGCAATGGCGTTCGCTCCCGTGAGATGAATTCCTCTTAAGAAGTATAGATCTATCAATTAATATAATATATTTCAAAAGGTATTGTTATTAATTTTTTATAGAGTCATTTATTATAATTAAACGGTACAATATCATACATAATCGAGTATACAATAGTATAAATGGTTGCAAAATTAATTGAAAGTATAAATTGCAGTTTACAATTCGAAATATTCATCTAAAAATATTGAGAATATTCAATTCTAAATAAATATACATTGGTAAAATAAGAATCTTATTTTAATTGAAGTAGTTAAATATATGTATCCATCTTTATACGAAAATTTTTGATCATATTAAAATATACTTTTTAAGAATAATAGAACTGTCTGCCGAGGTGGTGTCTGCTACATCAGCTTTGAAGTTCTCCTATGTGTTGTCCGTTGTGGGCTGAATTCGTTAGTTCTGAATCCAAATAGGATTAGCCTATACCAGTCGATATCGTCGATATAGAATAAATAATGAATAATGTATCAACAGTCTGCATCTTTCCCCACGATTTTTGAATTGTATCTGTGAATAAAAATACACAATATTTACTCGATTCATATAAATTGATATATTGCATTTACAAGACATATTCTATTTTTTCAAAATTGTCTTTTTGTAAATAGGATAGGGTGGGGTTAGTAGAGCATAGTAGGGCAAGTTGGGCAATCGAAATGTCTCGGAAACTATACACCGCACGCGTAGGCATCAAATAGCGCAACCGCTACCAGCGACTCATCGATTGAGTGGAGTACACGCGCGCGTTGTTTATTTTCTGACCAATAAGTAAAATAATCGTAAACCGCAAGATTTCGTCTGTAATAGTCAAATGATATCCGTTTTTAATCAAGTAAGTATTATACTTCCATAAATTTATTATACTTTTGATATGTATAAAGGTTCTGACTATAATTCTCACCGTTTTTCCATAACCTTATTTTTGTTTTAGAATTTCAGGTTGGGGTTCGTTGAGCTATAACTGTGAGCTATAACAAAAAAAAAATATGCTCAACTACCCCCACGACTTAGAATAAAAGTAATATATGTTTTTTTTTATTTTTTTAGAGTGCGGACTAATAAAAGAAAGACTACAAGATGTTCTTACTCTACTCAAAACTTAAATGATGCTGCAAAGGCTGTCAACGATGAGGGAAAAAGTGTGAATGCCACCGCCAAAGAATTCGGTATTAAACGGATGACCTTAACAAGATTTTTGAAGAAATTAAATGAAGGTAGTGATTTATCCAGGGGTTATGTAATACCGAGGCAAGTATTTTTTATATATTACTTGTTATATATTACTTGTTACAAATGCCATCAATCTTCTATGGATATTCCCCAAAAGACGTTCGCCGAAACTTGCTTACGAGTGTGCTGCTAAATTTGGCATAAAAGTGCCATCCTCCTAGACTGGAAATAAGATGGCCGGAAAAGAATAGCTTATGATGTTTTTAAAACGAAATCCGGAGCTATCCATTCGAAAGTCGGAACCCACCAGCCTTGAAAGGGCAACATTATTTAATGCTCAGAATGTCAAAGTTTTTTTTGACAAATTAGCTGAAGTAATGGATAAATATAGATTTTGTGCGTCAGACATTTGGAATGTAGATGAGACAGGAGTGTCCATTGTGCTGAAACCAAATAAAATTGTAGCTGCCAAGGGTAAGCGTAATGTCGGCGTTCATGACACTGAACCTAATCCAACTCCTTCTGCTTCCACCAGCCAAGCTGAACCCGAACCTGGTACAAGCAACAAAGGAAACGAGCTAGTCCATCTGTCACACACATTTTCCCCGGAAATTGTTCGACCATACCCAAAGGCAGGCCCTAGAAAACCAACCAAAACCAACGGAAGAAAGAGGAAAGCTGCGATTCTAACAGATACCTCTGAAAAGAACGCATTACAAAAAGAACAAAATGAAACCACTAAAAAAGTAAAAAAGCCAAGGAAGAACATTGATAAAAAAAAGAACGATGAGTGTCTCTATAAAAATACTCTAGTCAAGTGAGGAAAACAATGATGATGATTGTTCCTGTCTGATGTGTTGCAAAGACTATTCTTAAAGTTTACCAGGAGAAACATGGATCCAGTGTCAAGTTTTCTGGAAATGGGCACATACAAAATATGCGCCAGGTGCTGGTCTTACTTTCATTTGTGTCAATTGCAACAGTGACAATGACGATTCAGTTTCCAAAATCTCATTTTCATTTTCGTGTATAATTATAATTACATAAATATTGAAGTCTGATTTGAACAGAAAGACTGAATCTAATCCTTAAATTAAACTTAAGATACGTTAATGTTTTGTTGATTCTATTTTTAGTTTATTGTTCAAAGAAAATTACTCTTAGTTTTATTGTTTTGTCACGAAAAGACTATAAATAAAAAGTTGATTGTCATACAAAAATTATATTTTATGTCTAGTTAACATTGAACCCATGATTTCGGTAGACTTTCTAAATGCTCAATTTGTTCCATACCCATGCTCAACTTACCTCACCTATGGGGTACGTTGAGCGAACTTGACTTTTTGCATTTAAACAACTGTAGCTCTTTAATCGATTTGGTAGAAATAAATTATCATAAACATTTTTGCAAAGGGATAAATTACTAATCCACCAATACGCATAAGAAGCCATTGTGACTTATCGTTGAAGAGCTATAACCGCTCAAGTGAAAAGTTGCTCAACTAGCCCCACCCTACGCTACTTACATTGATTGGAATTTATTACTATTACCACTGTACACATGATTACACTACTGATTATGTCCTATATGAGCACTCATTAGCGACCATCAATTAATTGTAGTACTTTTTCCTTAATTATATCTAATGGTTTCAGTGTCGTCTTCATTATTTTCTTCACATATTCACACTTTCATTTAAAAAAATACGAAATATCACGGAACGTCACAGTACGTTGTGCACTCTCTTCAAAAGTGTACTGACAGAAAGGTAGCGCTGTGCTAGTATCGTAAACGCAAAATTTTCGGGACCCTCATTTTTAATCATTCGGTACTTGACTTTTAAATGCATAAATCGCAACTCATATTTTTGAGTGTATACTATATATTAGGTCTACAACTTTGCTCCCGCCATTTTTTTGCTTGCTGACTGACTCCCAATGATTCTGCTAATCATCTCATCTTGTGTTTGACATTAGTCTTCACTAAGAATCGCCGCCAATTCTGCATCTTCAAAAATGTTTTCCCTTTCACCACTATGCAGATCTGCAACAGTAAAATCAGCGTTCTTGAAAGGTTGGAACCACTTTCGACACGTTCTGTCACTAATAGTGGCTTCACCATAAGTACTAGAGATACTCCAGTAAGCCTCAGCCGCAGATTTTTTCATGTTAATATAAAAAAGTGATACTTCCCGCAAATTACGAAAATTCGGTTTAAATTCGGACATATTTAATTAAATATAATGTTATGATGCAAAAACAAATTATCTTATATTAACGTAGGGTTATATTTACAAATGTCAAAACAAAGTATTTGACATCTATGATTAATTTATTTCAACTACTACTAACTACTACAACCATCTTTCCGAAAACGAAGAGAGCAAAGTTGTAGACCTAACAGTAAAATGTAGTTTCCAGTAATATGCCAATAAACTCGCAGAGAAAAATATAGATATGGAATAATCCTATGATTTTGCTCCAAATATGACACATATTTATCATGTACGCATTGAAAGTAAAGGCTGTCCTTGTGGCGACCGAGGGAGGATGAATTGCGTTACGATGACAGCTCCGTAATTCTGGGGCGCATCATTCTCATTGTGGGAAGAGGCGCACGTAGAGCGTGCATGTAAGGATCCAAAAGATGGTGAACTATTCGTGGTCAGGATAAAGTTCGATTCTGACGAGCAAATAGATCGTCGGAACTGGGTGTAGGGACGAATGACTAATCGAATCATCTAGTAGCTGGTTCCCTCCGAAATTTCCCCCAGGGTAGCTGGTACTCATTTATTATATTATAATGAGTCTCATCTGGTAAAGCGAGTCATTAGAGGTCTTGAGATCGAAACGACCTCAAGCTATTCTCAAAATTTAAATGGGTGACATCTGTGTTTTGCTTGAATATATGGTGCTATGTAATTTCGGGTCAGAACGCCAAGTGGGCCAATTTCGGTAAGCAGAACTAGCGCTGTGGGATGAACCAAATGCCGAGTTAAGGCGCCTAATTCGATGCATATGGGATATCATAAAATGCGTTGGTTATTTAAGACGGCAGGACGGTGGTCATAGAAGTCGAAATCCACTAAGGAGTGTGTAACAACTCACCGCGCTTATACTCTGCCGCCAATGGCAAATGAAATGTATCAATGTACATGATTAAGCTCTGACGAATAAGAAGGTCGCAGCGATGTGCGCTGAAAGATCTGGGCGTGAGCTTGCCTGGAACCACCATTGGTGCAGATCTTGATGGTAGTAGTAAATACTCCAGCGAGGTCCTGGAGGGCTGAAGTGGAGAAGAGTCTTGGGTGAACAGTTGTTGAACACGAGTCAGTAGATCCTAAGCCCTAGGAAAAATCCTAAGTTGATGATGGTGTTTTTCATCATAATATTAAATACACACCCATTGGGCGAAACGGAAATCGGTTCCTATTCCGGAACCCAGCAGCGGAACCGTATATAATACAGGCCCTCGCAAGAGTTTTTGGTGGGAGGACCTAAAATAATCTGGAGACGCCGACGGGGGATCCGGATAGAGTTTTCTTTTCTGTATAATCGTTCGAGTTCCCTAAAAACTTCTACTTCGGAGATAGGGTTGGGAACGCGAAGAGCACCGCAGTTGCGGCGGTGTCCGGATTTTCCTTTCGAACCTTGAAAATCCAGGAGGGGGCCACGTGAAGATGTCGCGCCGGTTCGTACCCATATCCAGAACAGGTCTCCAAGGTGAAGAGCCTCTAGTCGATAAGATAATATAGATAAAGGAAATCTGAAAAATGATCCGTAACTTCGGGATAACGATTGGCTGTGAGACGTGTCGGACTTAGTCGAGAAGTCGGTTTGGCTGACGTGCCGGGCCTGGGTGAAGTGAATGATTTTATTTTCAGGATCTGAGATCGGTCTCGTGCATTGGCCTACTACAGATCTTCTTTGCTATGAAACGATTGTTGTGTTCGATGGCATTGGAATTGCGTTCTTCGGCCGTCATTAAACGCGCAAGTCAAAACTGGCACGGACTAGGGGAATCCGACTATCTAATTGAAACAAAGCATTGCGATGGCTCTCATAGGTCTCGATACAATGTGATTCCTGCCCAGTGCTCTGAATGTCAACGTGAAGAAATGCAAACAAGCGCGGGTTAAGGGCAGAAGCAACTATGACTCTCTTAAGGAACCATTGGTTTACAGGATGACAATGGGAGTTGGAGGCAGCTTGTTCTTATCTCTCATTTTTTTTCATTAAAACTGTTGCCAATGCGCGTGGAGAACAGCAATATCCATAGTGATCTCACGATTTGTCCTAGGTCGATTCTGTCCTTGACAATCCCAGGTCGTAGTTACTGGGTGATGTAAGCGATTGTACAGCCTCTTCCACTCTGTCAGACTATACCTTCACGTGGTACCGTTGATAACTATCTGAACCAAGTACATGGGGAAGAGGCAGCTAAACGAGCCTCAACGGTAGAGCCTTCCGAGCCGCCAGACCGCTTGGCTCTAAATATGTTGGCATGATAAATCAGAAAACAGCCTCAGATGGAAATTATAGCGGATCCACTGACTTTGCCGCACCAACACGCCAAAGCAAGGGCATGGAGCATCCAAGACAAGACGATGATGACGCAATTCTGACGTTTTATTGTGAGTTCCCTGGTTGTATCAGTAACTTTCGAACAAAGTAAGGCCGAAGGTTATACCATAGGAAAGGCTATTGTTTGGAATTGAGTCGTTGTAATCTGCACGGTAATGACAGTATTTGTCGGCTCATCAAAAAATACAGAAAAAAGATCGATTTGTTATGAAAAGTCAACTACTGCCATACACGTGTCGAATGTGTGCGTCACTCATGATACGGCGTAGTTATTGTGTTCCCCGCCCTTCAGCTATAGCGCGCAGAACTACCCTCACAAAGCTAATCACATAATTATTAGTTCAAATTAGTTCCATCTTCGTGCGGAATCAATCACCATGCGCAACCAATGACAATCAATAACTTATCGAACAAAGACTGACGCTTTGAGTCAGTAAGAGTGAAGAAGGAACTATACTCTCTCATTCGTGAAACGTGATCGAGTGCGCACTGAGTTTCATCGTTATCAAGATCAGTGAGACAACTCACCAAAAGCAAATCACCAAAGTCTTATCAAAGAGAAAATTAATCACGTAATTTTTCTCATACAATCACGGAAATTAATCCGAGCTAATCATCAACCTACTTCAAACGCATTACCAACATACGTCACCACGTCAAGTCACTGTAAACAAATCAATAAACAATGAAAATGCTAATTCAAATCACCGGCCCGCGTGCTTTACGACCAGGCAGCTATAGTCGTTGCTCATGGCGACATTTTGTGTATGACCACGTGCATCAACGAACTCTCAAGTGGTTTTAATCACAAAGACAACTCATTTTTGTGTTCAATTCAAATTCAAAGTTAAATTGTACTTTCTCATTTCTTCAGTTAATTTTTCATATTATTTGTTGCTAATATTTTGAATAAATTGGTTTAATATCATTGTAAAATAGATCAACTGTGTCACGTGTGTTCATTCGATTGAAAGTTCTGTGATTAAAGTAAGATCTTTCCCACTTATCTCACTCAACAAAAATACAGTCCACTAACATTCATATTTTATTTTTCTTAAATATCTTTTTTTTT
>CAJUYH010001714.1:0-46302 GCA_910591685.1 Galerucella tenella
TATATATATATATATATATATATATATATATATATATTTAATGTAGAAGTGTAAAGCCGTGAGGCTCAAGATTGAAGCCGGTACGGATTTCAAAATAATCTTGTGGATAGATATACAAAATCCCTTTGCTGAAATGAAGCGTTGAAAAATATGCAAAATATAATCATCAAATATACCCATCCACATTTATTTACTCATTTTTTATCATGAAAAAAGTAAAACAAATTTATTGTCAAGCATAAATTTTATAAATTAATTCAGAAATTGAAATAAAACTATTACTATTCATTTCCATTAGTTTCATGCCGTTATTGATATCTATAAGACCTACAATAATTCTTCTTCTTTCTTATTTTCATTATATTTTTTCTTAATCATTCCTTTTCATTTTTTTTTCATTTATCAAAATATGAATGAATGTAAATTGGAATAAAGCCTGTTTATATACAGATTAAGTGGAATACCCAACGTTATCTACCCCATATTCTTTTCTCCTTTTCCCACAACAATACATAAACAAAAATATATATATATATATAAATACATATTTGGTTTTTTTTTCTTTTTTTTTTTCTTTACTGACAAATGTGGGCCAGAGCCCAGCAGTCTACTGAAACTCTCCATTGAGAGCACTTATATATAATACCTATATATATATATATATATATATATATATATCCACGCCACTACATATGTATACAAGTGTCGAGGGTACATACGTCTCTCACAATCCTTTTATTAGCGATGAAATACACTACACGTCACGTATCACCTACTCACAACTTTTCCAAGTGCTTTGTTATAATATCAAAAATTTTTTCGTGTTATAATGAAAGGCAAAAAAAGCGAACGACACTGTCTGACGTGTGTCGAGGCCATTACTACTTATACACTAATGCACCAAAATCATTCACATGATACGTACTTACTACACTTACTGTAGCTATTAACGTGAAATTCCAGTAGATAAGTCTGTTCAACTACATAAATACCTACTAATACTGTCTGACCCATCGCAGTATTAACCACTTCCCTTCATCGTATCGTCTTCACATACTATATAATAGTATAATAGCGGTATACTGTGGTAAAAGTCATTTTAAACCGCTTTGGCATGGAGAAATCTGGCGCGAGCATTGCTTGTGCTTGTTTGCATGTTGGTGAAATATTTTAATGATGATATTTATCGCAATAATGATACATTTACGCGCATTATATTGCACGAGTATGTAAAAGAAATTGTGAATAATTATTATAACTATAATATTACATCATTCGCGATTAATTCATGTGTATATTTTAGTGGTAAATATAAATTTAAGCGATAAATTGCGAATAAAATATTAATATGTATGTTGCATATTTTTATCCGGCAGTTAAATGGTAAGATGGAAAAATTTGTGAATAGAATAGAATAAAAAAAAAAGAGAAAAAAAAGGAGATGAAGTGGACAAAAAATTATCTGTCCATTATTGATGGAATAATTTATGTGAAATGAATGGATTTTTATGTAGTATCTGCTACACTAAAGTAGTATATAGTGTTCATTATATATCGCTGCAAACATTTTATTACGTTGTAAGCTGTCTCGGAAGTGGCGAAAGTGGCAGTTTCAATATTGACATGCAAAGAGAATACAGGCACACTTTCAACTACATTGTCAATGGACAATTTTTTATTTTTTATCTTTTCATTCACATTATAATGATGTAAAAAAGAAACTTTTGTCATGATGAAAAATGAAATTGTATATGTAGCAAAAATATTTTTCAATGATTTATGATATCAAAACATGAGTTTTTACTATTTTATATTTAAATACATTAATATTAAAATATAAATTCTATAGACGCGACATTTTTCCTTTTCAAACACAGGTGGCATAGCCTTATAAATTTAATATCCGACATATATTTATAAATATAAAACAATAGTATTAACTACTGTTTCGCTTTCTCCCCTACCTTATGACTGTTTTGTGTCACTGTAATTCCACGCGATTGTTAAATAAAACCAAGGAAGAAAAAAAAAAAATAAACAACTTATCTTATGACAAATCTTTTCTACTCTTTCTTTATTATACAACTGTATATATTTATACGTATATGTATTTATATACACATATAGATGTCTTATCACGTAAAATTATAATTTTTTAACAATCAAATTCAGTGCACATAATTATTCCTTGTTTCACTTTGGTTTTTTTTTTTCTATTCTCGTAATATGTATTATTTAATTTCAACGTCACGATGACATATTACTATTTTATATTTTTTATTATTTCTCTTAGTTTTTTTTATTATTTTTTTTTTTTTTACTTTTATTCTTTCTCCCCTACCTCTGTCTCATGCCTTTTCACTCCTTTCATCTCTCTCTCTCTGCCTCTCTTTCTGCCACCGCTTTCATATACGCTCAAGCAAAACGTATTTGTGTTCACGATCGTTGAGTTATATATTTCGGCGCGATATCTCGACGTTTACAACCCCCTCGGACGTGCTTATCCACTAGGGGTAGTCACACGAAACTGATGGATGGTGCATGGCTTGGAGAAAAGGGAAAAAAAAATTATACATATATATATATATTATAAAATTTGAAAAAATAAAAAGAAAGAAAAATATGAAGAAATACCAAGTTCATTTGGAACACAGTAGTGAAAGGTTAAAACATATTTATTTATATAAATAAATAAATATAATTCTCCATATATATATACATGAATAAAAGAGAGAAAAGAATTCAGGCTTTTTTTCTCCTCTCAACAAAAATCTCAGTAGAAATGTCTGTGATTTTTAAACCCCTATACTATTTACTGCACATACACATTCATATATTCACATCCTTTTTCTCTACTAATGTGCACCACTCACATTTTCTCTCTTCTATGCTCTAATTCCATCTCACTGTCTACCTTTCTTCCTCTCACCTCGTCGCACAGCTCGTTTTCCATCGATCCTTCGCACGAGGAATTGGGCCAACACATCAACACTCACCAACTTGTACATATGTAATAATATATATATATATATATACCGTTTCATTTATTATATATAGCTGGCCAATTATTGATATAGACTTAAATATCTCTCGTCGATTGACATCAAAACCATCATGACAAATGACCAAATTCTGTATTTATAAGCTACAACTTCAATCATACATTGCGCAATATATGTAATTTAAAAAATTATATGTATACCTAAATATTAAAAACAGATGGTAAATACCATATAATTATAACTTATTTAATATTATTTATGTATTCACAATCGTTTTCAGTGACGCAAAATTTTCATTAAATATTAATTTATTAGTTTGGCAATTTTAATACATGACAATAATTACCATCAATTTTCACCATCACCTCTCTCTACACATTCTCTACCAGTACCAACACAATATTAAATATTATTATTTATAATAATTATAATAATACAATTTTAATTTTGATGATAATATTAATATATAGATAGATATTTTTCATTTGTAAAATTACGTATTGATGAAAGATGAAATTGAGAATAGAATCAAGTGCAGTATAAAAAGGAGGAATCATAAAGCGAAAGATAGAACTATACAGTCAATAAATATATATATATATATATATATATATATGTGTGTGTGTAATGTACCTATGGTATGTTCATCGACATTGTAAATCGGTGCGGCAATTATGTCGTTACGTCCATACAGTTTAATTAAGCTCGACGTCGAGCTATCCGAATTAGGTACTCCAGAATTTTAATTGCGTCTGCGCATCGAATAAGCGACGACCATTCAACATATACATACATACATACATATACATACTGTAATGTAACTGGATATACAGTTGAATATTAGTCTCATCGAAGATGACGCTGGAATGAATAGCCATTTAAATAAAAAATCTTCATAAATACCGACAATGAGAAACGGAAAAAAAAAAAAAAAAAAAAATCGCACAAACGAAATGACAATTAAAATATATTTTTAATTAGAATATAATACTTATAATGTCAAAGGGCATTTTTTATTTTTTTCATTATTTTAAATGTTTTGACAGCGCATTTCCACACGCCTATATACATCTCATGTTTTTCTCTTTATTTTACATTTCTACATTATTTTTTTTATTTTTTTTACATTGTGCTGTGAACACGACCTCCCGTGCACTCTCGACGGCGCCTGGGGTCGTAATTAGTTTGTGGCTGGCTTCACTGAGTCCGTCACCCCATGGTGTCCACCGTTGATATAAACGAGAGAGACACACAGTAAAACACGAGTAAAGCGCAATAGTAGTTTATACGAGTCGAAGTGGAGAAGAGAAAGTGGAAGAGAATGAGCGAAACATGAGTGTGTAAACGCGAAAGCATGAAACAAGGAATGAAGGAAGACTGCGAGAGTTGAGAGGAGAGAACTTGTACTGGCTGAATGCCTGGTCATTCCCTTGGAAGAGATAACTGTATTTCACACAAAGATATGTATATAAATTGTACATCTGTGAGAAAGGCATTGACCGTAAAAATAAATGAAACCATTTATAGAATAAAACAGAATAAAATAGCATATTTTTATTTTATGTTTGTGTTGCAGTGAAGAAATATAAATCAATGAAATTGCAATGGCAACATTATCTAACATGAATGTAAAAATTAAATTTTTCCCATAATAATTTATTTTGTTTAATAATGATGATGATGATGATGATGACAATAAAAATTGTGTGGAACAAGTTAGTGAAATGTTTAATTCCCTGTGGAATAATCAGACATTTATATTTATACCCACTTGTGTCCTTGCTGCTGACGACGCGACTGGAGTCTTCTCTCTAGCCTGTGTTCAACATCAACTTGAAGTAAAAGAAAGGGGTGTCTGGTCTCATCATCGCCACTCGTAGACCGTCTGAGATCGCCGGCAGTACTGGATAAAAAATTATATATATATATACATACATGTGTACAACAAACAACGCAGACAAAACTACCAAACAGACATTCCTTGTTGCGTTGCAAAATAGTATGAAACTTTCTTTGTAATCGGACGAAAACTGTAGCAATATAGTGGAAGGCACTGAAGGGCAAGTTGTAAGAAGAAAACAGAGGGTTTGAGATAGGGTGAAAGAATGAGACCAAGAACGAATAGCGAGTTATATTCATGGCGACAGCGCCAGATGTGCAGCAACGCTTGGACTCTCAATGTGTCTTGGCTTCCAAGGAATATTTATGTTTCACGGACGTTAACTGCCAAGGAAAGGCAGAAGTGTGCACAGTATATACTAAAGGTATATATATATATATAAATTTGACTTTTATATTCTCACATGCGTCAGATGGAAATATTCGCTTCAAAATTTTTTAAATTCTTCGTTATTATTGTTTATTCCGCCCGCCCCGTTCCCCCACACACCAAATTTAATTTCACTTTTTATTTCGTTATTATTATTATTATTTTTTCTCGCCGTTTTTTTTTTTCGTCCATTTCCCCTCGCATTTGTTTTTGTAATTTTGTTTCCACAGGGACGCCGGAATATTGAGAGCTTATGGTACACGGTGAAGAATCACTTTGCATTCGTCCCACAGACACACACACACACACACACACACATACATACACGCGCGCATATGTCCCCTTATTTTATTTATAGTGAAAAATAATGAATTCAATTTTTTTTTTTTTTTTTTTTTTTTTTTCAATATTTTTTTTCCTCTTTGTATGATACTTTGATAAATAAATTTCTTAAGAACAGGAATAATCTACAAGATTAACTGTATATAGAGGATATTGCGTTCATCCCCACATACTTGATATGCACTTTTCTTGTAATAAATGTGCGTGTGTGTTTACATAAGGGTGACATGACATGAATTACGTCTATACAGTTTTGCTTTAGTTATTTTCTTTCTTACTCCCCTTCTTCAATGATTATACGCTTGAAAGAACATCACATAAACAAGTTGAAAGATTTTAGCCGCGATGTAAGCCCAAGCATATATATATATATATATAAAGAATATATTGGATCGCAGGATTGCAATAAAAAAAATAAAAAAGTGGCGTTATATTTACTTTTATCACTATCTCCAGTGTCAGCAGTTATTACCAGTTATCTTATTTACTCCATTGCAATTTTATAAATCACTGTTTGTTCTTTTTATATTTCAGTTGAACCGAAATAATATACGGACTGAATAAAAAAAAAAAAAGAAAAAAAAATAATGAAGAATAAAACTAGCCAGAAGTGAAAATGAAAATGGAATAGTGGACACTACTCCATTAATATATAAGTACAATATTTATATTGCGAGTGTATAAATGAATGGCATTAGTAAGAGTAATTGTTCATTTTGAAATTGTCAAATATTATCACAAGCAGTGCCATGGTAATTGTGCAAATGGGGATAAGTTGGACAAGCAACAAATAAAAGAAATATATATATATATATGAAGTGAGCGAAGAGGAGTGAAATAATTTGAAATTACTTCTTACGCCAACGACGATAAAGAGCCAGTGAAGACGAGAACGATATAAACGTGGTAGAATGTGCAAAATGTCTTTTAACTATAAAATATATATCCTCGTCAAATTTCACGGATCGTTCATAAAATTTTATTCAAAGTTCACCGGATCAATTTATCGTATGGAGTTTCATGAGAACCATTTGTTTTATTCGACAATTTACTTGTATATAAAATAGTCTCTTTATTAACTAGAATAATTCATGTTTTATTATTATATACTTTTACTTTTGATTTTTTTTTTTTTTTTTCAAAGTAAATGTGAATAATAAAATAATATAAAAAAGTTAAAATTTATGATATAAGATGGAAGGAAAGATGATGTACAGGGACAAAATGCTATATATTCATCTAAATCTACACACAGAGCACTGATTATCGAAGGCCAAGCATCGTCGACCTGGTTTTCAAGGTACGGAAGCGGCATTAAATGAGCGCACCAGTCTAAAGATCATCGGTAATTAATTCGTCGACGCAATGCTAAGCCCAACTCTTCTATACCATCTTCTTTTGTCTTCCTCTATTCCACTTCGTCGATATCACGCTGTCTTCTTTATATACTTCACCATCATCTTTATATTTATATATATATATATATATATATATGTGCATAAAGAGAAGAGCGAAGAGCAATCGAAACGAGGATGTCGCTTCACTTCTTCTCTCTTTTCATATCTATATATGTATACTTGGCGACACTCTTTCCCTTCTGTGCTGACGACAAGCATCACCTTCTCTTCATCACTTTTGCCACGGCCATCTCTCTCTCTCTCTGTCTCTCACATCTATCTATGGAAGTTTGCGCTTACAGAGTTTAACCAGGGCTTCTCTATCGACCTGAGCTCTATACGCCAGCGTCTGCGTCGACGTTCAATTCTGCGCACTCTCATATCATATACATCAGTTCCCTCTCGCTCTCTATCTGCCCGGTTATACCAACCGACGATCGATTGTGGATTTTCAGCATTAACCTGGGGGAAATTCATGCGTGGACGATGTAAAAAAAAAAAATCATTTGAATATATCTCGTTTTTTTTTTTGATTTTGACGATGAGGGGAAACGAAATGAAAATTTCTAGAGTTTTTAGATATTGATGGGGTGGTAGGTACACATATAAAAAGAGGATGGAAAAAAAGAAAAAATTATGATTGTAATTTATGCAGTGAGACGAAGGTCATTTTTTTTTTATTATATATATATATTTTTTTTTTCGTAGAATATGAAGAAATAATTTAGGGATGATGGAATAAGTTTTTGTGTTGTGGGATATAAGGGCAAAGTGACCTATGAAAAGTTGGTGAGAGGTTTGACTTTGCTCCATTGCCCGTTATCCCTTTCTCGAGACATCGTGCCACACGCACGGTTCATATGTGTATGTGAGTATCTTTATGTCTATAGGTAATGTAACCAATGAAGATTAAAGGCATCGAAGGCTAGAAATGAACCTGACCTTTGCATGTAGGAATGGAATAAAGGTCTGAATATAAAACAAAGAATAAAAATTGTATAAATATAAAAGTTTCTTTCGTCGCTTTTTTTTTTCTCTGTATTCCAAAATTAGTTTCGCATTTTTTTTCTTTTAATTTTCCGCTATTTTTATTTATTTTTCATATACCTGTATGTATCTATATTTTTTTTATTTACTTTCCATCCGGCTATAACTCATGCGAGAGATAACCGCCATATGGATAATGTGCAATAAAGCTTTCAATCTTGTTTATTACGGGTGACAGAACGCGACAAGAGAGAAAAAAAAAAAAATGAAAATATAATAAATTCATTCGGAAATAAATTTTCCACTTCGAGAAAATGGAATGAAAGTATTTTTGAATTGTCCTCGAGTATATGTGAGAAGATATGAATAATTGTGATCGACAGTGCAGTAATGGAGGAATAAATTGTGACATCTCCAATAGAGATTCAATTTTCACCGCACGTTACATAAAAAGAATGAAAAAAAAAGAAAAAATGAAATGTCTGTATGCATAGACTATAAGAGTTATTAAATTTAAAATGTGGGGGCAGTATATTGTAGCTATATGAAAATTTATTAACGATTATTAATATGTAAAGTTTTATCGTTGTTCAATTTATAATAAAAAATAATTAAAATTATTATTCATAATTTATATTGACGAAAGAAGATTGAAAAATATATATATATATTGAAGAATAAAAAATAAGAAATGAACAATAAGTAGATGTAATACTTATTATTTAATATCAGGTAGACGGTAAATAAGATTTTCTTTTCCCTTACAAATATTATATAAAATTACAGCCAATCGCAAAGAGTCTTTACAGTGCAATCATTAGTTTTTTTTTTTGTTTTTCCCCTTTTCCCGTACTTAATATCATGTCGCTCATTCTTTTCTCTCCCTACTTTTACTTTTCATTTTTCTTCTGTCACTCTTGCTATTTCTTTGTTGCATCGCCATGTGCCAAACATTTTTATTTTCACTTGCTATATTGTGTCCACACATTCCGCTAAACAGACTTAATAAAAAAGAGATATACAGAAGACAAGTATCCAACTGCAATTGCGCACACTCTCAATCCCGCTCTTTCACTTACAGTCCGACTGACACACACTACACACATACGAATATATCCTTTTCTCATTTCTTCACACCAAGTGACAAGTTATTGATTAAACATCATTAACAGTGAAAAAATCAAACGCTCACACGTATATATATATATATATATATATATATATATATATATATATATAGATGAGTTAAAAAATATAATAAATGCCATTGTTTCGAGAGGTTGCTTTGTTGAAGAAAATGGAAAATATAAATCATCACATTATGTTAGTATAGATATTCAGAATTTGACAACACACGCATATACACACATACATACACGTATTTCATATGAGTTTTAACATTCAACTTTATATCATATAATATTGGTAGTATTCATGATTAATCATTAGCACTCGTACGAATTTATTGCACATCACACTGGAAGAAAAATAATAATTTCTTTCATTATACGTATTATGTATACAATATTATTTTTACAAATATGTTATGACATGCTTACGATTAATTTAACGGCAAAATACAAATGGGAAGAACATCACTATCGTGTATTTTTCATTTTCTCTCTTCAATTTACCAGTGCACATCTCATTATATTATTTTTCCTTTCGTATTTGATTTATAAGAAAGCGGCAATGCCACCCGAACGCGCCCACTTATTTTTTTTTTTTGTATATTTATAAAGAAGTAAATAATAAATAAGTGGCGCCAAAGAAGCTACTATTTATCGTGAATTTTAATGATAATGAATTGAAATAGAGAGAAGAGTGGAGAAAAAATGGATGAAATTAATGAAGAAACGACGCGCATGTGGGAAAAGACAAAAAATTATTCATAACTATTTTGAGAAATTATATACAGATTTTTATATACTGTCAAGTATAATTTGCATTATTTTTTTTTACCGCGTCCGGATAATCAAGTGCCTTGCATAAGCAGTCTCCATTCCTCCATGTATGGTAAAATATAATTAAAAATGGTATGTTATTTCATCGGAAACATTTGTCGCGATATTTTTCATTTTATCGTATCATCATATTCATAATTATAATTATATAGCTAAATTTGTTGTTTTATCGCTTTCAAAATTATTCTACAAACTCAATATTATAATTATCAATAGGATAGGAATAAATATTCGACTGAATCATTGCTTGCACCTGGTACTTGTGAAATAAGCGCCATGGACAATTGAAGCGTATACGTTCACATATTACAATATATATTTTGTGTGTATGCATGTGTATATTGTTTTCATTACTGTTATTTTTATTTTTGATTGTGTAATAGTTCTTTATAATTTAGAACTTAATATTTTTTTTATTTACTATGGATTATAAGTTGGAAACGAATAAAAAAAATAGTTTATATATGTGTATATCGGTATATATGCATTTACAGTATCGCCATTTCCGACAAACTATCGAAATAATTTTTGTAAAAATTATTTACTTATGGATATTTTGTCATCTCATCGATTGACAATCGTTTATTCACATCGCTTTGATTTCGTTTTGTCCACATTAATAACAAAAGTTTATGCAATACAGATAAATATCGTATGCAAACGAACAATATTCGTGAAAATAAAACATGAAAACAGAAGAAAAAATTGTATTTATTTACTTTACGTTTATTTATCGCTAAAATCATCATGGATAAACGATTTAAAACGATTAAAAGAGCATAAAAATTCCGACCCACAGTCGACGTTTGACTATTCACATTAAAACAAAAATTGTGAAAAATACAAAATATGTATAAACATGAACATTGCGCATCATTAATTATAACTCAGAATGTGGGAGGAAAAAAAAAAAAACAAAATTATGTAGATCCCTGTTCATTACTGTGATAACATTAAATCCAACATTGAAATTCATAAACAATAATATTAATATTGTGAGGGATAGTAATTTTTCATTTTCTAACGATCTATACATCGATGAGGACGATGAAAATAATGATAATGTTAACAATGAAATAATAAATTGCGATTTTTATTGGACTTATGCTCATTGAAGTTTATATACTATTTGTATGTAATTGGATAAGCGCACTAATATGTTACCTTTTTGCTTTTTTTTTTTTTTTTTCTATCATGTTACTAGAGTCCGCGAATATGATTCGCATCGGATAAATCATAGACAGATCAATGGCAGTACAAAAGCGAAAAAAAAAAAATATTGGATTTTTGTGTTTATAATATTCATGTCAGTCGAATTGAAGGAAACTCCAATATATACCTCACTCTATCAATTGTATATTAAAGTGTGCTCTCACCATAGTTTCAACATATACATTTTGTACACCTCTAATTTGTTCGATTACTATATAGCGCGGAATATAATATTTTTTTATTTTTCCTTTTTGAAAACATATATATACACACATATGTGTGCGCGCACGCGCATTTGCGTGTGTGTGTATGTGTATACCGCATAGCGTAACATTCACAATATATGAATATTGTGAGTGTCGTTTATCGCACTTTACAAACATTGTATGCAATTCATCAATCATTAAATAACTAATTGTTGTGATGGCTCTGTTTGTTTTATTAACATTGATTGAATCGCCAATAAACTGCCACGAGAAACTGACGAAAAGAAATCAACGTAAAAATAAATGCAATTAAATAATTTTTGTGAACAATTTGTTGGATCGATGTAAACACGATTGATAAACTATATATATATATATAAATATGAATCATAATACAAAACATTTGTTCTTTATTTTCATATTTTGTTTCAGTACTTTCTTTAATGATGTAAAAAAAAATAAACAAAGACATTGTCGCTGGATTATTTGCGCATGTTGTATATAGAGATAATAATAATAGATGACATTTATATACATATATATGTATGTATGTCATTAACCAGAGAAAATAAAAGTCGAAGTGTTTTTAATGAACAGAAAAATATTAAAAATTAAGAACGGGCGATTCAAACAGCTAATGTCAATAATTGAAAACAATTATACAGCACACTAGATAAGAGTTGCGTAAATAACTCGATGCAATATCGCATAGTTCAATTATCTACAACGATATCACCCAGACAAAAATATAATCTTGGTAACGTATTTCAATAAACGTAACAATAATAACATATTAATTATTACACGAGATAAGTTTTTAAGTTATTAATTATGTACACGCAACATTTTGGTTTCTCTCTTTTCTGTTCATGTTTTTATTTTTTTTTTTTGCTGTTGTTTATTCAATATATTTATATATATACATACATATGTATATATAAGAACTAGCATTATTGATAATCTAGTCGCCGCTTAATTAGTGCACATGAAGTTAAAGAGGAGGTTGTCACGAAGCAAAGAGAGAGTTTGTCAATTTTATAGAACTATCCACGCCCTTTTCGTCATACTTTGATCTCATAATTGTATATATATATATGTAATATATACATATACCCCCTCATCCTCCTCTATCAATTTTTTTTTCTTCTTGTCACAACAGAATTATCGACAAATTTCACGAGTACTATTGTTCTCCATTCGTTTTTCCATTTATTTTACTTTTCTCGGTTATTTATTTATTTATTTATTTTTTTTTTAAGAAACTTTTATTCACACTATTTAACTCTAACGCAATATACGATCAGTCGATCAGGCGCGTAACAAAAATAATATTTTTTTTTATCTTTTTTCTTTTATTATTTTTTTTTTCCTTTTTTTTTTGTTCATATTTTGAAATAATTGGACGCGCAAATAGAGCACCTAGAGTGACATTTTTCCTTTTTTTATCATTATTTTTGCTTTTCATTAGAATTAAAAAATATTCCATGTATATAAAATCCACGCCCGTTGCTTAAAAACGAGAAATATTGTAGCATCGAGATCACACTGCGATAAAAAACCAAATAAAAAAAATAATGGTAATAGTAATAATAATAATAGTAATAATAATAATAATAATAATAATAATAATAATAATAATAATAAATCAGAGTGTAATAAATGAAATAAAAATGAAATCCGAAATGATATATAAATACTTATTTTTTTTCATGTATATGCATCAATACTCTCTTATTTATAGTCATGATAATTAAGTGATATTTGTAATAAAAAAATAATAATCATAATAATGGAAATAAATAATGAAGAAAAATTATAACAAAATGATTGATTATTAAATGTGTGTGAGTGTGTGTGCGTGTGTGTCTGTAGGTGTTGCATTTAAAATTATGTCCCTTAACCTCAACAATTCCATTGTTTGATTCAATAACATTTGGAAATTCTTGAACATTATTCATTCTGAATGTACACGCGATGGATAATACAATTCAATACACAAATACCAAAATGATAAACTATAATATTTCTATTGGACAGCATTGTCGCATTTGCTCCGTCCGTTCTACACTTCATCACCTCATTTCGTACATAAAATACTTGGAATTACGCAATTAACGGGTCGTTAAAGCTTATCAGTTTTTTTCCGGTTCTTCCTGCCTTTCTTTCTTTATCTAGTCGTCGAGTGAGATATTTGTATTATTAAAAAAATAACTAACAACTCGTCTATGTGACTACTAGTCTAATTCACTCGGTGTAGAAACGAGTACACGTCATACCATCACCATGTCCTCATCTACGCTGATAATTGTGGGAAATGTGTTGTCATTTGAACTCTGTCTATGGATAATTCTCTTTCGTACGACTGCATCTAAAAACAAAACCAAAAAAAAAAAAAGAAACCAATCAATGAAATGAATTCAATCAAATTAATTCAGTTAAATAATATATAATATATTGGACTGAATAATTATCATTGCCAATTACCAGCCGATGGTGGAAGAAGATCATCAAGTGATCCGTCATCGAGATCAGTGGCTGAAAGTAAAAGATCGTCGTCGCTGGAGGCACGCGTCAAACTCGGTAATGTCGATGTAAGTAAAGCTTTCTCCTTTTGAATTGTTTCAATGTGTCCGACAAGTAACGCTTCCTCTTCATCACCTCGATCACTCTCGCGCTCCGATCCATGACCTCCTCGACCACCGGCTACCTGTGTCGAAACACTAAGCTCTTCTGGACTAAATATTTTCGATGAGCGAAGACTTGATAGCCGATTAGTCGCAGCATGACACGCGGACTCAAGTGTACTTATATCAGCAAGCGTTGCGCGAACAAATCGTAGCTTTTCATGGACAATTGTTTCAACGCACTTGGTTTGCCTACCCACATCCTGAAGTGAATCTTGTGCCGGCAATGTTCTATTTGTCCGCAATATGCATGGGGCAAAAACAATAGCCAATGCGGATGATGACATACGATTGTCAATTTCATGCAATGCTACACGTGCTAAATGTACAATTAACCGTTCCATAAGATCAAAATTGGGCTTTGGTAATTTTTTCAGTATTGCAAACAGTGTGCTAATCCTGTCGTGTGGATCAGTGAGATTCGCCGCATGAAGAAAATCATCATAGTACTCGAATGTCAATAGTGGCTCGGGCATATCACGGAAAAAACTTTTTAATACGGCCGCCAACACATGAACTTGATAATTTTCAAAGTCCACCTTTTCCAAATCGCCCTCGTCCATTTTCACTTTTAATTCACGCACTTTTGAGCTTACACCACTTTTACGATAAAGCCCTTCAGTGTACAGTCCATGCATTTCAATTGTTGTAATTAGTCGATCGACAACTAGCGGAACTTTTCCATCGCCGCAATCCAATTTGTACAAAGGTACACCAAAAACTTTACGTGAATTGGCATCGTGTATTGAACCATCCTTTCCACATTCAGCTACAGCGCGGGTATAACATTTTTTATGACACGTCAATTTGCAATCTGAAAATGAAACAAATTGAATTAGACCGCAAAATTTGAAATCAATGAATAAATATATTGGAAATAATTAATGAATATTTAATTGCTATTTACTTTGACAAACGAGTCCACGTTCGATTGGCCACATGAAAAATGACGTGCAAACTTCGCATGCTGTTGGAATATTAATAATTGTCAATTGGAACACATGACTGCCATGTTTAATTGGCTCCTCCTGTTTGCGCTTTTTTTCTTTTTTCCTTTTACTTTTGCTCTGCTTGTCCGGCCCTTCCGTTTTGACTAGTGTCATGAATTCATTCATAAATCCCCTAAATGCATTTACACCCATTGTAACAGGAAAATCTTCACGTGTATTCTCCTGCTTGCAAACTGTCTCCATTACTTGAAGAAAATTTGCAATAAGATCCGTGTACTTTATATTACCCTCGACGCCTTGTTGAATTGCAACGCTGTAAGTAATTACAAGATCATCTTTGAATTTACGCAATGCCTGCTTAAATACACGGTCAACTTCGCTCGGTTTTTTTCCCTCCTCTTGACCTTCCATAATATAAATTTTTTTCGTTATAAAATCCTGCATCAGTGCCAATTCTTTTGCATCGGAAATAATTTTATCCGTACTATCAGAGAATGCTGATGTGCCAGTTAAACTAAATTTCGACGCGACCGTTTGTTTTACTGCTTCATATGGTGTTCGCATCATTGGTTTACGATTTTTTCTTCTATTTGGTGTGTTCGCCAGTGGACATGGCATTTTTAATACACCACCATTTTGAATGCACTTAACGTGGTACAATTGTTTGCAATCATTGCATTTGTATCCCTGTGTGACAAATGCGTCCATTTTTTCATGACAACACACACATACATCTTCCTTGGAAAAGCGCGCTACTTTTCTGAATCGATGACCAGCAAGGGTAAATAAATTGTTACCCTTCCACTCCAACAAATTCATTCCGGGCGCAAGTTTTAAATCAGCGCCACTCTCATTACCAGACTTTTCCTCTAACGCGGAAATTTTTGTCGCTGGATCAGAATTTCTCCGTCGCAATTCTAGCGTTGTAATTGCATTTGATCGCATACGTTTACCAATTTGATGACTTTTAAATGCTTTTTCATTTTTATTCACCGGCCAATCAGTCACCGATCTCGATGGCAAATCATCATTTTTCGGCCACACAGTTGATTTATTTAAATCACTTTCTTTTATTGTACCAAGGAAAATACTTCTTGCATCACTGGTTGTATTTTCCGTTATACTTTCACCCATTGAACGACACAAAACTTCACGTCCCGGGCGATTTCTTCGCGCACTTCTTACCGGAACATCCGGCTCAGTCTTCTCTTTATGTCTCATCATATTATCATCACGTATCGATGGTATTTTTCTCGTTGAACTAATACACTCGTCTATATCTATTTTTAATGTTGTATCACCTTCAGAATTTTGCCTCTTCAAATAACAAAATTCTTTTGCATCTCTATTAAAACCTGTATCACGTTGACATGACGCACTAATATCTAATCTCTCACTCGTACTTTCATTTGATCTCCTTTGATCGCGCATTGTCTCTTTTTTATTCACAAACCTATCATTAGAATCAATTTTGATATTTAAATTGGACGCCTCATTTAGACGTTCCATTCGCACTTGCTGCAATAAACTTTCAGTTAGCTGACGGTATTGCGCAATATTTGGCGATCTTGTTACCAATGGTTTCTGTGCATTTGTTCCAATGTCAGTGTAATTACTTGACGCATAGTCTGATCTACGTCGCCATATTTCTGCGCCTGGACTGTTCGATATATTTCCACCTGGTTCATATTTAATATCTCGTGAATTGTGAAATGACGCGACACTGGTATTCAAAATCGGTGGTGCACTTTGAATTGCATTGGGCGTCTCGCCATCCGTATCACCATCGCTATAACCCGTTGACGAGCTATCAGTACGTTTACTAAGTGATGACGACCTACTGGTAGCATTAAGAATATTTGCATGGACATTTATTAATGGTGATTGATCAGCGCGTTTAGTTCTTGCACTCGGTACAGGTTTTGAATTGAGATTATCTTGTGAATAATGGGATTCAACGCTATCAACACTCAATTGCGATTCAAAACTTCGTAAACTTGCCAAACTCTCGAGACTACCCTTGCGCGGACCATTATCTTCGGTATTGAATGCCTCCGGCAATTTTGTATTATCACGTGAATTTAATATACGTTTGTTTGGTGTTAATTTACGTTTTGAATATGAAATATTTGTGTCATGTGTAATTTCTTGGTGGGCAATATCGTGTCGTGATGTAGAATGATGTCCATCAGATCGTCGTAGTGATGGTAGTGGTTCAATTAACGGCTTCGATTGGCAAACGATGTTAATATTTGTCAATGGAATTTTGGAATCATTCGTAGATGAATTGATTTCACAATTGGCTTCAATTTCACCATGATTTATTGATGCTTGTTTGTGTTTCTTCAATACGGCAAATGCTTTTCGCGCCTGTCTACCTCTCACACACGCCTGAAAACATATTATACCGGCTTTTAATTTTCTATACCATGTGTATTGACGATAAGCACGCCATGTTGATTGTATATGAATTGCAGCGTCAATTCGCGCGCGTATTGATTGTGCCAATTTTTGTGCCATTATCATTCGCCAAAATGATTGAATTTGTACAACAGCATTTTTTATTCGAAGGAATTTTCGCCGCTCTAAACATGCGCGAAACCATTTTTGTATTGTGGTAATGCTCGTTATTATTTGTTGATGCAATTCAATATCCAATTTAATTTTTTCCGATTCTCGTAGAAATACTTTTGTTTTACCCAATTGATAATTATCTTTATTGAGATTGAGTGTTAAAAGAAAATCACGTACGTCATTTTGTGAGCTTATCAGACCATTCGGTAGTAACATACGATATAATTGAATGAATTCTTCATAGGTTAATCGAACATTGAAACCGGCTTGACGTATTCTCACTGTTTCCAGCATTCCAGTGTATCTCAATTGACGTTGAACCGTCTCTTCATCAAATTCATTTGGTATTTTGTTTGAATTGCTCTTAATACAACGAATAAAAAAAGGATTTGCTTGATTTAACGTATCCATAAGACTATGTAAACTCTGTTGAAATTGGGCAGAGACAGTGATTGGTTGTTTCCGTGCTTTTCCTGGACCCGAGCCATAACTTTGTGTTCGTCCAGCCAATGTTTTTACAGTTTGAAGATTTTTCAAGCCCTTCTTTCCACGTTCCCGTGGCCGAAATGATTTGTTTTTCCTGTAAGACAATTAATGATTAATTATAATCAAATTACATATGGAATATTTTCCCACGTTCATATGATTAATTTTCAAATGAGAAATTGATGCGAGACATATGCAAGAATTGTATGGCTATTTTTCTTTATTTTTTTTTTTTCTATAACTGCCTTTAGTTATAAGCAAATTTTGATACTACAAAGCAAGCCATCAAATTTCTCTGTACGCTAAAAATGATTTATATTTAATGTGTTTATTACTTATATGTGAAATGAAGAATATCAATAAATATTAATTATATATATATATATATATATATATATATATATAAAGGCTTGCATCATTCTCTTGAATAAATTTCTAAATAAATATCAGCAATGTGCAAGATGAGACAAATATAGAATAGCAGATGAATATCATGATGTTGATAAATTCAAAATAGTAAATGATTTTGTCACAATAAAAATGATAATACTGATAAAATTATTCCCTCAAAGCGCAGAATTTCCATTGATTATTATCATTATTTTTTCTTTTTTGTCATGTAAGTAATTACCTGCACCCCAATCCACACCATGTTCTCAGTAGAAAAAAAAAATTGCGTGTAAATGTGTGAATAGTGAGAAAAATAGTAAATTATTATAATTAATAAAAATGCAACTTCGGCAGGTGAAATTTGTTGCAATGAATACATATACAAATATAAATATACAAATGAAAATATTGTAAATAATTTATCTAAAAATACATAAACAGTAAGTTGACAATTTTCATGCAAAGAATTAGCGGTTAGTAGGTTGAAAAAAAAAAAAAAAAATGTTAATGAAGATGATTAATGAAGTCGAGTGAAAGTGACAATGAATGATGCCACAATTTACTGACCAACTACAGTAAATATTCAGCATTTAGCTAATTAATAAAATGGGATAAAAAATTTAATTTCTCCTGTATACCGCCTATTATTTGTGCTTCAGATATCACATATGAAAACAAGAAGAAGACCTTCACCCATACAATTATAAAAGCCCCAATTATCCGTACACCCTTTACGCAAATACAAATTAATTTAATTCAGGTAAATTGTTTGTTGTTTATCATTTTACATACATGACAATTTGATTAGCACGTTCCATGACATTTGCTTCGTCTTTTGGAAGCACCCTCTCTAGTGGCGTGTGAGTATCCCGTCTCAATTTATTATTACTATTAGGCTGCTCTTCCCTCACCCTTAAAATATAACCCTTTGATGGCGATATATTTGTTGGATGTTGTTGTTGATTTTGATTAACATTTCTAAATTGTGGCCATGACAGACGATTGTTGTTTACATTATCGTTGTTTTCAATTTGTGTTGCGGTTAATGTGGCGGTAGGTGTTGTTGATGGCAAGCAGACACTGCGCTGCTTCTGATAGCTTGGCGGGCGAGCATGTTTGTGCGAACTGAAAAATGCTATCATGCTTAGCCGATATTCCGGAACAAAAAAAAAAGAGAATATTCAAAAATTCCTTTTCACTTTTGTTTGTAAGTATAAACCTGTTTTTTTTCTATTTTTTTTTTCTTTCGTACCGGTTGGTTTGCTTTATGATTTGGATAGCGAGAGAGTTTATATGAATTATTGTGAATTGACAACGAATGAATTTGGGTTTGTGTCGTTATAACCATGCTCGATAAAAGGGTAAATAGAAAATGGATAATGCACCGTGAGACAAAGATTAATTAAAAAAAAAAACATAATTATATGTATATATGTGTTTATGTTTTGTGGAATGAATTAGAGTGATGGAGATGATATTCCTATAATCACATCTATCACAATATTAACAATGTGCAAACACATATACTGCAATTGTGAATGAAATTATTTAATGACTCTATATGGATTTACAAATCCATTGAGAAGCCAAAAAAATTTCTTTCACTTTATTAATTTTGTATTCGTCTCATTCAATATCTCTCAGCGTTTTACAATATAATTATTGTTTTAATTTTTCCCTGCGCTTTGATTGTAAATCCATAATTCATTCGTAACACAAAACTTTAATTCAATAATTAAACAAAAATAGATGAATGTAAAATCAAATGAAAAATTATGAGAACAATTAATTCGTTAAAGAAACATATAGAGTGGATCGAAGAGACCACTTACGCAATTCGGTTAATAGTAAGATTAACAGCCGATAACGTCACAAGATGGCTATAAGAGACAAAAGATAAATGAAAAACCAATTTAAATTTCATTCTATAATTTGTGTGATTAATTTCGTGAAAAAAAAACCAATTCCTCTATGGCTATATTTCCACACGTACACACACGTTATCATTTCATCGAATTTTCATTTTTGTTATTTTTGCCATTTCTTCTGATTGTTAGTCGTCAAAATGCAAAATTCCAAGTTGTAATATTAAATTCCAAATATATACAAGAAAAAGTTCAAACGCTACCTGATTAAGTTCTCGTTCGGTGTCCGATATCTGCTTTGCACTGCATTTTTATTTCCATCAGCTGTTGAGAAACAAAAAAAAAATGAAAATAAAGATAAATATTTTAACAATATTTAACTCATGATTCGAGAGGTGAATGTGTCAAACCTCGGCCATGACGATGAACACGACCAGCTTCCTGAAATGCAAAATGTGCACGAAAAAATGCGCGTAATATCGCCCATCTGAAGACAGCAACAGGATCAGCACCAACCAATTCTCTCACAAATGCCAATGATGAATTTTTCAGTACACCCACAACACCATCGGGTCGCATTAAATCAAGATTTTTTTCTCGCATATTAGATGCCTGATATTTCACTGCACCCGCATAATGTCGTACAACAAATGCCGCTTCACGTCTTTGTGGCGTCTCGTAAAATTGATTATCCTTGTGTACTGTATTGAACTTTTGTAGCAGTGTTTCATTCGTTGCACCCGGAAAATTGCACTGATCATCAAGCAAACACAATAATCCATTTGGTTTCCCTTCAATCAAATTCAGACACCCAGAATTATCACTGTAACCAATATCAGTCCATCTAATTCCCTGTCGTCGATATTCCCGTTGTTCATATTGAAACACATGTTGATTAAAATAATGTTGCAACTGTTCGTTCGCATAATTTATACACAATTGTTCGAAACTATTGCACGTTTTGAAGTCTTCAAAGCCAAAGATATCTAATACACCGATACTATGACCTTGATGATCACGCAATGTATCTTTTTTTGATAGTAGTGCATGATTTACCTTGAAAAAGGAAAAAAACCATAAATTAACATTGAATGAATATAGAATAAAGATTTTCTCATTACCTGAAGAACAATCCAGTCGAATAATGCTCCATACAGACATTTAGCCATTGCATCTCTTGCAGCGATAGCTTCAGGTAAACGATAATTAATAACTAAAGTTTCACCTGAAGCTCTTGCTCGTTTTGCCGTCAATGCCGCAAGTAATGTTTCTTGTTTTACCCTAAGTAATTCCGAAATAAGTGCGACAACTTCCGGATTCTTTACACCCACAGCTTCATCATGATGATGGTAAGATTTTCTAGGTTGAAATTCAACATTGCCAAGCAATAAAACAGCCGACAATACGGCAAATAATCGGCGTTGTTTTTCGGGCGTGAAACCAACCATCTCCATTGATTGTTTTAATCGCGAAAATTCATGTCGTTCGTCAATATTTTCCAATCCATAACAGCCACTTTTATTTAAGTAATTATAACGATCAGCGCTCTCCAAATGTAGTAACTGACGCTCTTGATCATTTGCACCAGCCAATAGATAATAAAACACATGATAATTTCTTTCATTTTTTCCTTGCGACACTATCCGTGATTTTTCTAAAAGATACTTTTGTACAACAGCACCATGTACCATTCCATTCTCTTTATAATTCACTTGAATAAATTTTCCAAATCTACTGCTGTTATTGTTGTGCGCCGTTTTAGCATTGCCAAATGCCTCAAGTACAGGACCCGCACTCAATATTGTTTGCTCAACACCGCTTCCATGTGAACCCTTTTGACTCAATGCTGTTAAATGATGAAGAAGAAAATTGGTGGATTCCGTTTTGCCCGACCCACTCTCACCACTAATAACAATACACTGATTTTTCTTCTCCTTCAACATTGAGTGATAAGCCGCGTCTGCAATTGCAAATATGTGTGGTGGTATATTGGGTCCTAATCTTCTATTTTGATAGAGTTTCACATATTTTGGATTATAAATTGGATAAAATTTGAATGGATTCACAGCAATTAGTATGCTGCCGACATAGGTATAAATATTTCCCGCTAAAAATCTCGCACGAAGATTGTCCAATAAAGTTTGTTCATTGAGATCGGGCAATTGGCAAAGGTCCGGATATTCTTTGTCACGCGGTTGATATAAAAATCGATTGAAGTAATCTTTGAGTAATTGAGGATCCATTGGAAATCTACTGTCAGACCATAGATAGTCCGGTTGCTTTTTTCTCAGGTAAAATCTGAATTGGAAAATAGTGAAAATTAATATTTTTTTACATTAATTAACAGAAACACGACTTCATGTTTTCCTCCATACCTGTAACACTCTTGTTGTGCAGGGCTTTTCGGCCACAGCAACATGAGTGCCACTGGACATTCTGTTGGCCCAAGTCTTCGTTCTTTGCATTCTTGACCCACTGAATTGCCAACAATCTCTGCCAATTCGTAGCCATTTGATATTGTTGCATCGACAAGACCAAGTCTTTCTATTATACATTCTACTATTTCAGCAGATGTTGTTTGTTTTGTTGCTTTTATTGATAATGCTTCATATTCTGGGCTCCATTCACCCACGAATACTTGTACCACACCGGAAACACTATTTTCCATGACGGTTCACCCTGAAAAAAAATAAACCTACTATAAACAAAAATATATCCACGCTAAAAAAAAAACGAACTGATTGGGTTCTGCAAATTCTTTTTTTTTTTTTTTTTCGTTTGGTTTGAATTATATTTTTTATTTTTATTGACGTGTCATATGAAGTTTTTTGAAACAGCTGCATGAATTACTGATGTTAAAAATAAACTCACGACAGCTTTGCATATCTGTGAACTTTCCATTTTTTTTTAATCTCTCTGTTTAGTATTCAACAGCATCCAAAATTTTACGAGAATGAATAATATGATTTATTATGAAATTATTATATATTGATTCACCTTGGTATTTTTAGGGTTAGTAAGTTTGTCCTCTATCATCCATGAAATATTTAAATGCAACCTCTTCCTCTCCTTTTTCGCTTTGTTCCAATGTGACCTTTACCCATTGATGGTTATATTGTAAATATGTTTTCCACATTTTGATTCAATATTGTAACATAGATACGCCAAAAAATTTGGACAATCGAATGGACACGTGAGTCACAACATTTTTTTTATAATCACTTGACTGTTATATTTTCTTCAACTCTTTAATATTATATATCTTCCTTGGCTTTTAATAATCAATATGAATTTATAGACAGCATTGAATTAATTCCAATCCCATTAATAATAGTATGATAATATAATTGAGTAATTTTATTGTTGATAAGGAGTATTTCAGATTAATTTGCAATTTATATATGTTGCTTTGATGATTTCAATTTTTACGCTCAAGTATATTATAATCTTTTTTTTTTTAGCAGAAAAGAATTCCAATAGTCAACACTGATTAAAACATTTATTCATGGCAACCATTTAAGTCCATTGAAAACTATATGCATGAATAATCTATTATCAGCAGGCAGTAAGTTTCATCGGTGGAGCAGAATAATCTACAATCTCCAATAGGCAGCTTCGTTACTTTTTTTTCCCATTTATATATTTAAAATAATAATTTCAACTTCTCAATATATGTTAATGTAATTATTAAACATATATCTATCACATTCACTAATAGGACTTTTATATTTTCAGTTCATAGCCATTTAAATGAAATCTGAAATCAATAAACAAAAAGAAAAATGAAATATTACGACAATTTCATTTATAAATATGTCAAATTAATACATATAAAAGAAGAAACAAAATAAAATATAACGACACAAATCGATTCGACCTCATTGAACATTTTAGTTTGGATGTACTCCAAATATTTCTTGTTTACTGCTACATGATTCTGTCAACATCCAAGTACATCCCCAATCTCGATTTCTCACTTATGTTTGCAATTCATTCGATTTTGTTTTGATCAAATGCCAAGAATTATTTTTACCCATACTAAATAACTAAAAGGCACAAGGCTTTTTTTTCTACATTCTTTCAATCTCTCTCATTCCCTCATACACTTTAATGTCATTATTCTTCTTTATGGTATTGAATTACTCAGCTTAGCAATTAGAAACTAAACAGACTTTTTTTTTTATTTTATGAATCACACACGAGGTCAATAAGATTGGCACGAATAATTCCATGACGCCCATTGATTCACACACATATACGTATGTATATATATATATACATATATATATCAGTATGCATAATTCTTAATTTATTTACTTTTCTCATTTTTGTTCAAACTCCAATGAATCGTGATACACTACAACAATCGAACTGACACAAATTAATTCATTTTTTATTTCTCATGAATCACATTATAGGTTGGAATATAATTATCATTCATAAGCAAATATCTGAATGAAAATGAATTGCGATAAACCAGCTGATAATACATGCAACAATTCCATAGAAGACACGTAAATTTATTCACAAAATAAATATCATAGTATTATACCACCATACAATCTATATATGCATGTTCACATATATTGTATTATCAGTTCTTATGGTGCATTTAATACTGCAATTCTGTGGACAAACCGAGAGTTGTCGAATAGCAAGGTAAGTGCAACGAACATGCAATCCGCCAATCAGAAGGTCCACGTAGATATCTATGTGCGAGCAACACAACCATCAAACTAAACATACATAAATATTGAAACCGGACCTATATACATACGTATCATATGTGTAGAGGAATTTTTGGCAGACATATCATAATGCTGATTAACTCTTGATAACTGATGAATAAACTTCTTTTAGCATCAACAAAATTCCACCCACAATATCATAAAACATCTTATTAATATTAATTAATGAGAAAACAAATAAATAATCAATTGATTGGAATACACAATATATATCCTATTGTACCTGAAACTGATCAATGATTCCTAAGGCGCTGACCATGGCAATATCCTTTCATATGACAACATAAATCCCACCGGGACTGGGGCATGCTTCCACACGATCCCACACGTACACACGCACTCCACACACACACACACATATACACAATGAAATGATTACCCACAGTCTGTCTCCACGTTATCTCCTCTACTCTCTCTCTCTCTCTCTCTCTCTTCCTCGCTCGATATATTCTTTCTCCTTATATATGTATATTTATTCTTTCCTTTGGTTTCTCACTGTAATCACACTTTATACAAAATTTCTCAGCCACCATCGCCATCATCACAACCGCCATCGCCGCCACCACCACCACAATAGCAAATACAATGAAACAAAACCCGGATAACTTCAATTGTACACCCCGTGGCCGTTGTCGCGTACCTGTTTTTCCTGTTTTCGCTCGTTCACAAGCAATCCGAGCGAATGAGATCCAAAAGTGAGGATGGAGCGTGTGTTTGAGAAAGATGGAGTGCGACACTGTAAGTGAGACAACGAGTATATAAGGAGGAGAGAGAATGCTCCATTGGATGTAAAAGGTTGAAAGAGAGAACGAGAGGGAGATAAAGAATGATAGATAGAGGGAGGAAAGAGATCAAGGAGCATACATATACACATACATGTATATATATATGCACACGGACACACACTCACAATATATATACATTGCGATAAACTGTGTCGTGTTGACATTAAACAAAAAACACTCACCAGCCCTATCAATTGGAATTTTCCCAATTGGAATAATCGTATCTTGTTATCACTCGTGATAATAATTGATCGTGTGTACTTTTTAAACCGATCATCATCATCATTCCACGATAAAATTCACATGTACAGTCATGTAAAAAAGTTTTTGACGCCATATTGAAATCGCTCTAGATGAATTCACCAATAGTATTTATTCATTGTGCCATTGAGCCAATGGCAATGAATAATTTACGCTCATACAATACTATAAATATACTTGATGTTACAGTTTTTGTTAGTGACTATGCGCGCGATGTTGTGCCTCCCTCTTCTTCTCACTTAATTACCGGAGTATTGTGTCAACACAGGTTGGCCAACTGTTTATTATGTATAAATATATATCTATATTTGGGTATTCACTCACACTATAGATTATAAGTTGATGGCGGCGCCACTGATTCGTCGGATGAGCCAATGAAAACGGTCGCCTGCGCAAGTGTAATACTAATGTGAGAAAATGATGTTTGAAACGTATTGGAATTATGGAACATATTTTTTAGACAATAGGAATATCGGAATGAAATTGTGAACTTTACTGCGTTTTTCTACAGTGTGACATCCTTGTTTGGATTATACATTTAGTCCGGTTAAATAATATTGGATTACTGATAATTTAATTGTATTGTATACTCGGTAAAAGTAGAGAGGAACGAACAAGGTACTGATCGCACTTCCTACTTCGACACCCACCACTTTTTTTTGCGAATATAAATCAAGATGGTGAGACTGCAATCGATATTTTGACAATTGTTATACATATAATTATTTGTTTACATTTAATCATTGATTTTTATGTTCGATATTTTTGTTATATTCTATTATATTCTGTTATATTTTTGTTTCATTGTAGTCTCATACAATATTGTTGGTACAACCGGGAAATAGACCTGAAACTCGAACTTATTCCGATTACGAAAGTGTAAACGATTGCCTGGAAGGTATGTATTATTTTCAGAATTGATTGGGATATTATCAATTTATTTTAAATTGATTATCGCTTTTTTCTACAAAATTTCTCAATTGATTAATAACCAACTAAGTGAACAGCTAATTATTTTGATAAAAATAAAAAAAAAATTATTACAATAGTGATATATGAAATGAAAAATTGATTAGTTAACCTCAATTGCATTCCACTTATCTCTATACTTATCATAGAAATATTATGTATTTTGTAATCAGCATATTTTTTTCTTTTATATTTATCAGGTGTATGTAAAATATACGAAGAGCATTTGAAGAGAAGGAATCCAAATACACCAACTATCACATATGATATCAGTCAACTATTTGATTTTATCGATCAATTAACGGATTTATCATGTCTTGTATATCAAAAATCGACAAATACTTATGCGCCATACAATAAAGACTGGATTAAAGAAAAAATATATGTGCTATTACAGCGCATAGCCGGACACAGTGAGTGATATCCGTTTAATGATTATTTCTCTACTATTACTCTATATTTCGCTACTATTTATAATGTTTATTATAAAAAAATAAATTACATTGTATGAAAGTTGCATATTTACTTGTTTTCCTATTATGTAATATACTTGTTCATTTATTATTTTTCATTCGGTGCAGTATTCCTTTTATTTTGTGTATAATAGTCATACATACACCATCAATTGTAATATTTCTCATTAAAAAATATGTTTCTGATATAATTGTAATTAATTTAATATTACTGTATCACTTTATGGCAATGAAAATACACTCTACTACCTACCTATTCACATTCCAGTACTGTATTGTGAAAGAAACAAAAAAAAAAGTCATTGCGAAACAAGTGGGCCATACAATTAATAACTATTGAACAATTCGTCGCGCGCTCGATGAAAAATTTTATACATGTGCCAAGTCATTACTGATATGAGTACATGATGAATGTGTCTCTCATCCATATACAGTGTGAAAAAAAAAATTTTATATAACGATATTCACACATGTATTCCAAATAATATGAATTAATCTACCATGTAAATTAATGCACGCATAAATATTCATACATGTACAATGTATAAAATATACTATGTTGTCCAATGATCATCGGATCAATGGCATATATAATTATCACTATCAGTCAATAATATAATTTTAGATTAATAACGCACAAATAATTGTACGATTAAATCATCAACGGGAGAATATAGTGACACAGATATAGAAATGCAGTGGCATCTCATCGCGACAAATGTATATAAGCATTAATCATTATTATATTTAATAATAATTGACCGGAAACTACGACGTAAATTGGCAGTAAATGGCTATACATGAACACACACATGCTTGTCTACAATGTTATATACAAATGCGGTTTATTTTATATTTTCATTTTGCAAAACATACATTTTTAAACTATACGCTATGTACATACATAAACATGTATACAGTATTGTCGCAATATATATTTTTACACAGACACATGGTTGTGTTATATAAATGGTAGTTTGTAAGTGAGGGATCTTGAACGAACAACAACGATAGACCTATGACTGGGTAGTATATATAAGTATGGAGAAGAGAGATAAAACATGAATAGAGACAGAAAGAAAGAGAGACAACACACACAAGTCGACATAGTCATGAGTGCGGTGTCTGTGTTCAGATAAGCGCTGACCGCGGCGCACAGCGGTCGTTGTACGCAGAGAGGGTTATGGATTAAAAGTTGTTTTGTGATTAAATACTACTACAAGTTTTCCCGCTCACTTCCACTGCATTCGCGATAGTGGTATTGAAAAATCAACGAACAAACGTCCAATATATATATTTATATATATATATACACGTACATATGAACGATATATGTATACAAAATTGTAATGCGATAGTGAATAATTTGGGTGACAAGGAACTTTGATATCAAACAAATTTTTTCTACCTGACATCTGCAGTGTGGGTGGTGATGATCCGCACTGCAGAAAAATTTTGTTTGCAATAAATTTTATTATTATTGTGGCAGTATTAATTTTATATTTTTCTTTTTTGTTTTGCTTTGATTTATTTTTTTTTTTTTTTTTGTTCACTGTTAATTCATTCTTATATTGTGTAAATCCATTACGAGAACGTGTTAGTGTCGTGATTTTCGACTGCTATCTCTGGCGGGAGCTTTTCAGTCCGACAATAGAGTTCATATAACCATTCTCACGATATCTACACGCTCGATTATATATATATATATATATATGTGTGTGTGTGTGTTTGTGTGTGTGTATAAGACACACGTTTCGCCAAAGATTTTTCTGTAAATGAAAACAGGATAACAATGTCTATTAAATTACTCAGCGATGTTGATCGATTCAACGAACCATCATTGGATACATTGGAAGATGCAGGTAACGATGTTGTTCAAATTTTAATTTTTTAATAATGTTAATTGGAAAGAAAAATGGTTGATGACATATCGTTTATATGGCTTAGGTTAAAGACAATATTTTCAATGGATATTTTATTGAAAATTCATGTCTTTATGGCAAAAAGTTATTAGCGATTTGACGATATGAATGACTAATTTTTAGTTATTTTATTACATTTTTTGTTGTTTTCATAGTGAAGAAGAATAAATATCTTTTATCATTAACAAGGATAACTTTCCCATTGTCACTTTATGACTCATTTGTCGATTTGAGTTTATATTTATTCATAATATTTAATTAAGATACGAATTTAAAAGGTGAACTTAAAGAAAATGGAATGGACATTGGTGAAGAAGCTTTGGAGATACCGTATGCTGAACCTTTGACACCCCAAGAGGTCAGATGGTTTTATAAAGACGGCGTTGATAAACGATGGGTGGAATTTTGCGGTTGTGACAGTTTGAAAATAGAGAATACATGGAGATATAGAGAGGAGCAGAATGTCAATGAGACCAATGAAAATTCAATGCCAATAGAGCGTGTTGTTGTGAAAGGTGGAATGTATGACGTTGAATTGGACAATATGAGATGTGTCTCCATATATTGGCCAGGTAAGAAATATATATTTATATTATTATTTTAATTTACATATTCATTTTACTTTGATGACAATATTATTTCCCCATTTCACAATACCAACATTATATATATATATATATATATATAAGAATGAATGAATAATATTGGTAATATAATTTAGTTAATTGAAATTCAACGGACGTTGGGCAACCTTGAACAATATTTTCTTTATACGAAATAGAGAATGTAGTACAACCAGTTTTAATCGAATATTGGTTGGAAAATTTACTTTCATTTAAGATTCAATACAATTCAATGTTTCACCTACATTGTGTATAAAAAGAAAAATAATTTTCATCTATTCATCATTGGTGGCGCTTTGAATTTATATCAGTTATAACGTCGTACCTATCAGTCATAACTTCCGTGATTTTACATGACTTCTATCATATACACAACATAGATTATTGTGTCCTTGAGTCTATTATTGCCAATTTCCTTTGAGTACATTCACTGCATGTGTATAATGGCTACTGCTGACAATGTATCGTCGTTTCTTTTATCTACGTTCCATTCTTCTTCACTATTAAAATTAATACAAATAAATGAACAATTACAGTTTCTATATTGTTATTAATTTAAATTCATAATATTTGCTTCTGCGTATTTGTAATCGTTTTTTTTTTCTTTTTCCTTTCTCTTTATTAATTTATATTTTCACAGGTGAAGAATGGGAAATAATGCGAGGTACATGGTTTTACGACGCAAGTTGGATTCCATTAGAGATGGAACATTCTCGTGTAATCGAAGACGTTCATCTGCGACTGTTTATGAAACAATCGACTTCGTCGGGGTCAACACCAGAAGAAACGGCCCCCTCACATTCATATAAAGGTATCAAATCAAAATTACGCTTCTTACACAATTATTACATGTAAATTTGTTATGTAATATTACAGTTTTACATACGGAACATTTTTCCGAATTCCATGTTGATTGGCATGCGATTAACGATGTCGCATTATATAGCGAGTACACACCCAGCAAATTAATGCGTAGTGTCACGTCTAAATTAGGATTTACAAAAAGTATGTATTCATATCTATTGATGATGATTATTATTATTATTATTTTTTTTTCTAATATCAAATCTTCTAAGTCAATTAGATTATATTACTTGCTCTCTTCTCTAGTTTTATTTTAATTCCATTACAGCGAGCGGTTATCGTCTCAAACGTGGCTACAAAGTTCCTGCTGTGATGGATGATAAACCACATGATATCGATCACTTGGTATTTGTCGTACATGGAATAGGTCAAAAACGTGATACTGGGAAAATAATTCGTAATACCGCCTCGTAAGTATATGTAATAAGAAACCTATTAAATTTATATCTAAATATTATCCATCATTAAAGTGGAGAAAATCAATAAATTTTATTATCTTCAATATTATTTCTCCATTTTTTTTTGTTTTTCACTCAATATAGATTTCGTGATTGTGTCGATTGGTGTAAGCAAAAATATTTTGCAAGCTCAAGACATCGAGTGGAATTTTTTCCAGTTGAATGGCGTTCGCTATTGAAACTTGATGGTGATATTGTCGATGCTATAACACCATACAGTGTATTAAGCATAAGACATTTATTAAATACATCGGCCATGGATATTCTTTATTATACAAGTCCACTTTATGGCGGCGAGGTGCGTGCCGGTTTACAACGAGAATTAAATCGTTTGTATTTCATGTTTGCCAGTCGTCATCCAGGTTGGAAGGGAAAAATTTCAATATTAGCTCATTCATTAGGTTGCGTTATTGTTTATGATATTGTTACTGGTTGGATGGGACCGGACGCAAGGCCACCATCACCCGCGTCTACTGATATCGCAACTGATGGCCTAAAGTTCACAATTGAAAATTTATTCTGTCTCGGATCACCATTATCAGTATTTTTGGCATTACGTACACGCACGCCATCAAATAGATTAGATATAATGCCACCGAGTTTATGCAAGAGATTCTTCAATATATTTCATTGGTCTGATCCAGTTGCTTATCGCATGGAACCACTTTTAGTACGGGGTTATAGTAAAGTTGAACCCGTGTTAATATTGCCATATGGTGGTGTGGATGGTCAACCAATTGAACAGCTACCACCTTCTCTTCCCAATGTCGAACCGACCATGCCTACCTCAGGTAAAATAAAAATTAATACTTCTAACGTATTTCTTTCTATTACTCAATTTTTTTGTCCTTAATTTTAAAATTACTCATTATCATGAATTTCTATGTAGATAACGAGGAGAGAGAAGCAGAAAGTCCGACTGATACGCCCAATCGCAGTGCTGATAAAGGTTGGAGTCTTTGGGGCCTTGTTCGAGCTGGTTGGAATACCAGAGAGGGACCGTCTTCCCCTACACCTGATGCAAATGCCTTACGACCTGATGAAGGTACTTGATAATGAAAAAAAATTGGTACAATATGTATTTGAAAATAAAGGAGGATAATTACTTGGTTTTCCTCTCTTTTTATATTATCAATAACGAAAATTATGTATAATGTTCATTTGTTTGTAATTATTTAGAATTGGAACAGCGACTCGATTATGTTTTACGTGCTGGTGGATTGGGGCGCAATTATTTGTACACAGTTACAGCTCATACCGCTTACTGGAGTAATTATGACGTTGCATATTTTGTGTTAACACGATTATTTCCAAATTTGGAGACTTGATGTTGGCTTTTTGTTACAATCGACTGGGTTATATCCTATTGGATTACCATGTGCGTATACTAGTCTATAATATTACGATAATTAAGATCATATATCATGGTTTTTTTTGTGTTACATATTAATTGGGCCTCACACAAAAAAAAATATATATATATATATATGTTATTAGGAGAAAAAAAACTGATCTGTGATAATGGTAAAACGATACAATAAGACAAATTATTGAGTAAGTTTGAGAAACTCGGTATAATTTTTCATAATTAATGAAGAAATGAATAAAAAAAATGGTGAGAATGAATAAAGAATTGAAGGCGATTGAGTCCAATATGTTTATGAGTGTATATATTGGTGTGAATGTGGCGCATTGTTTTTATATTTTGTGTACTTGAGAGTGAATATTTTATCTCTCGTAGTATTGATTGCTATATGTCAAAATGGGCCAATTAAAAATCATTTCTTTTTGTTCAATTATACTAATTGTTTATTTATAATTTTTTCAAATGCCCAAAGCAGTTTATATATATATTATTTTTTCATCGTCTGGCCTCTGTCCATTCAATTTGATGATTTCGTAAAGAGACAGAGATGATAGAACATTAGATAGTGTAACATTGGCAATATTTTATGACAGGGACTATATAAAAATTTTTCTACCATACATTGAAATATAATTGAATTTAAATACTAGAGGAATTTATGAATTTGTTATTTCACTATATATATAACTATATATCAAAAAGAAGATGAGTGATGAGAATAGTTCGATGATATAGTATGATTATGTGCATATTGTCTACACGAGTAAAAAAGTGAAAGCCATCAGTGAGAGTAAAATCTTGTAACTTGAAATGATACATTGATTCAATAAGATTGAGTTGTAGTCAAATTATGATTATATTTCGTTTATATATTGAATTTCATATTCATTGGGTGTATATCGAATAATAATACGTTTATGTTTTTGTTTAACAAACATTAGCAATAATAAAAAAATAACTTGCCATTGAGAGTTTATTCGACCATTTTTATATGTACAATTTATAAATATATAGGACATGAAAATGCGATTTTTGATTACCAGATACATTAAAGAAGTATATTGTGCACACATTACTCCTCGACTGCCCCTTATATCGCATATATAATTTAGCGTTTTCTGATACAGTTGAGTTCGTTCATAGACAAACAGAAATAGATAGATTTATATAATATAATAATAATATATATATAATAATTAGAAAACTTACAATGGTTCTCATAACAATCGATCCTAATAAGCAATGTTGTTTTGTTATGCACATCGTAAATGAAATATTTCAAACTTTAAAAAATGTTCTACCAACAATAATGTACTTTTTCTTGTTCTTTTTTTGTCAAAGCAGAGTTACAATAAAGCACACAATTATAGTTGTAGTAGTAGTATAATAATGAAAGAATAAAAATGGAGATGTGATTGCAATGAACTGAACAAAAAAAGCATCACACATGAATGATTTTGTAAAATAATATTGCAATTGTATAAAAAATTGTAGATGCGAAAGTATAAAAATGAAACAATACAAATTGTAAGAAGAAAGCCTAAATAAATTTGTTGTTATACCAAAGGAAGATAAATTGAATTTATTTTGCAATAATTTATATGAATTATAGAAGTGTGCAAATGGTAATGCCAAGTATATGTGTGTATACATATTAAATACAATAAAGAGGATAACATAGAGGTTCTGTGTGTACTTTGTCCGGTAAGATTAAAATTTTAGAATCGATTTGGATCGGATAGGACCTAAAAAAAAAGCAAGTAATAAAACCAATCAAATTTCTTCACAGTTACTTTTTATATAAATTGGTAATTATATAAAAATGATGCATTCTCTTCATATTGTTATACTATATAAATTTTTCATTTCAGAATTCACGATTAAATAGAGAAAAAGTTGATGTGTATTCATTAAATTTCTCACTCATTCATTGTGATTATTTTTGAACTTCAGAGTAGGTGAAAATAGTTTTAGTCTGACACGCGAGAGAGCGTCGAAACTCGGGTAAGTGTTTTAACAACAAAGTTTTATGGCAGATTCCACTCTATATATTTTAACCTCTTGGACATACATGACACAATATATCACGTGGCCATATCGGAATCAATTATTGAAAAATATATCTGGTGTGTCACTTTTATGCTTTGTTAAAAGGCATTTTGCTTTGTTTTTATCCTCTTCAAATGCAAAAACATCATGAAATCAAATGTCTATTAAATTAATCAATTAATTTATATACATATGGGGTATATGGTTAGCTCAGAATATTAAATTTTCATTCAATTCTAAATACTTTGTAATGCCACGTTCCCTAACCTCAGTCTCGCCAATAATTAACGTACACTACAGACAATCGCGTAGTTCGCACTGTACATATAATACGGCAGATTTTTTTTGATTAGTCGTTTCATTAATGATATGAACATTTGGTTGAGACATAAATTTTTTTTTTTGTTACGAACATTAGTTATCACAAACGTCATATCGTCGATGAATTGATATCTCACGTGAATTTTGTGATTCGATCAAAGATTAAAGGTCGAAGTTTATTCATAGTTTAATAATTTCTTCAGTATTTTGTGTGAAGGTACGAATTAAATATATAACACGTGTAAGTAAAATCATTTTCTGTTGAATTTTCAAGATATATATATTTTTACATTATTATTCGCTTATGAAAATAATGATGGAACGATACAGTGAATGAGATACAATTTATTTTTGCAGCAGCAACGGCAATATGAGTCAAATTCAAAATTCACAAATGATAGCAGCTGCTATAGGTGCAACAATTGGAGTAATTGGTGCTGCAAGTTTATTTATATATCAAAAAATTATGGAACACAGGGAAAGAGCACAAATGCAAGACCATTTGGACAGTGTCAATAGAAGAGTTTCAGAGCTCCAAGTAACATTAGACACCTTGAGGTATTTTTTTATCAATTACATAATTATGTATCAACATATAATTAATTTAGTACCAATAATTGATTATGTAATTACTGATGTATGAAAAATACTACGTAGAACTCAACAGGCCCAGCAGCAAATGAAGAAAGGAAGAAATTTAAGAAAACGAATGGCATCAGCGAATAGTTTCTATAGTTCTGGTGAAACTGATATTGAAATGGATGCGATTTCGGTAACTGAAACTGATATTGACGATGAATTTTACGACTGCTCAGACGATGAAGCAGCAAACGAACAAATAGATAACGAGTATGGCAAATATAATTTTTTATTATTTATTATTTTTTTCCGTCACTTTTATTTTCAATACAATAAATAAATTGGGCAAGAACGAGATCATATATTTATAGTGATGCAGGCCAGCAGGAGTAATGGAGCTGTCACGCCAACTCGCCGCATTGGATAAGAAAATTGAACAAAAAGAATTGTATGAGGAAGTTCTTTGTGATTTGCGTTCTTTGGTTATTTGGTATGGCGCCAATGTCGAGGTTATTTGGCGATTTGCAAGGGCATGTTTCAAAAATGCCAATGATCTCACTGATACAAAGCGTCAAGATATTTTACTAAAAGAAGGTCGAAAAAATATATATTTTGAAAATTTCCAGGATTAGTAATAGCAGCTTAAAGAAATTGAACAATCTTAAATCAATTAGGTATTCAAATGTGCGAAAAAGTGCTCCATATAGAGCATGGAAATCTCCATAAATGGTATGCAATGTTGGTGGGATTAACTACCGAACATTTACCAATGAAGGAAAGACTCAAAGCAGGAAAGTGTTTTGAAAAACACGTGAGATTGTCTTTAAAATTACAACCAAAAGATGCGACATTGAATCATCTGTTGGGTAGATTTCAATATACAGTTTCTGGCTTGAGTTGGGTTGAAAAAAAGGTAATTGGAAATATATGTAAATATTTTTTAATGTTACAATATTATTGATTTCAAAGTATTATCGTGTATTTTTCATAGATTTGTGATACACTTTTTGGTGAGGCACCAACTTCTACGTACGATGAGGCAATTGAACATCTTGAGAAAGCTGAGGAGTATGCACTTGAGTCTGATATTGAAAATAAATATTTCTTGGCTAAATCGTACCTTAAAATCAAGGCGTATAACAAATGTGTTGAATTATTGAAAGAATTGCACAAACTTCCGGCCCGAAATAAGCAGCAAGAGGACATGCAATCTGAGGCAATGAATCTTATAGCGACGCACTCCAGTTATTGTTCATAATTATATATACATCCAAACTAGATTAAAGCAAAAAAAGTCCAGGTGAAGATGAATAATTGTAATAGATTCAGTGACTTATTATATTCATGGGGAAAAATGAATGATGCGAATACTAATTCTTTTTATGGTGGAGCGCTGATAATAATTACAATAATTTATATTGCGGATGGGATCGGTGACGTAAAATTAAGTGAAATATTAATTACAGTAATTTTTTATAATTGAGACTGGGTATTATTATATATGTATGGCACTATAAAATAGATGTTTTAATATTATTATAGACACATTCCGTATTGACTGAGAAAACTGCGTAAAATGCGACTTTGCTTTTGAAATGGCAAAAAATATATATTGTTTGTTTTACAGATCCATTTATAGAGAAAAAAAAAATAAGAATACCTATTATACAGACGGAAACATATTTTTGTAGAATACTCGTTAATTTTCATAGACATTTATTTGCATATACGTAAACTTTTATTTGTAACATGCAAATGCAATTTTAAGAGAAAAAAACAATAGTGAAGAAAATTTTAAACATTTAACCTGTTGTATCTGCCATAAATACTGAAAAATTAAAGAATTAATTCATACTGCGCAGTCTAAGATAAAGAAATATAAATTCTTTCATCCTTTAAAATTAAAATGTTCAACTGGGTATGGAAATAAAACAAAATTATGTAAACAGAAACTAAATATTAATTGCCATTGGGCTGAAGGGTCTCCAACGATTTTTCTTTCTACACTTCAATAAATTGGTTATATATCAGAAGTTATCATTTGTTTATTGTTATTAAAAAAAAAAAAGGGAGAGAGAATATATAAAAATTTATTGAATCATAATATTTCAGGTATCATTAGCTTGTGTGAAAGTGCTTTTGCACAGTGGAAAATCACATAATAACATATACACATATTTAAAAAGCACAGATCAATAACGGTCCAACGCAGCATCGCACGGAGTCGCCATCAGACATAAGGGTGAATCACAATGTGAGTGGGGGTTCAAGTGTCTACGAGATTGTGTGTGTAATAAAACTGTGAGGGGTGTAAACGATAAAAAGAGTAGGAAGCCTGTGAAAATAATGGTGAAGAGAAGCCAGAAAAAAACTTGATATCGTGAATCGCGCGGCAGTCAATCCTTGGCTCTTGTGAAATGTGGCACGTTGCTTCCCTATCGATGTCCAAGTAAGTCATATTTTTATTATTATGTTCATTAAATTGATGAAAACAAAAAAAAAACATATAATCCGTAAAAATGTTGAATTGTCACGAGAGCAAATTGGAAATAGCATATTTCTTATCACGTAATGCATTTCAAAAAAATATATTCAAACGCTATATCTATAAATGTTCATGTTTCTTCTCCTATTTCCGGTATAATAAATAATAATATAATATAATTCATAAATGTTTATATTCAAGTTCATCAACAATTGAATTATGATGCGTGGACTATTATGTGGCACATTGTATTGTGCATTGTGGTATGGAAGTATAGTAGCAGGCTTCCTTTTTATCGCTTGTCCACTTTTGCCATTATTGCTATTAAATCCACCAACATTCCGAAAATGTGGCGATCTACTTTTTTCATACTGGGAACTATATCCGACAGTCAGTATATAAAATCAATGTTGGCATTGTAATTGAATATAGTTCCATCATTTGAAATCGAGTGTATTCACATTAAATACAATTATTTCAGGCTCTTTTAGAAATGATTGGTGTAAAAGTAATCATTTCAGGCGATCACATATCGCCAAACGAGTCAGCAATTATGGTGATGAATCATCGGACACGAGTTGATTGGAATTTTCTTTGGGCGGCAATGTATCAAGCATGCATGCCGAATATTGCTGCACATAAACTCAAATTTATTTTAAAAGATCCAATTCGTCATATACCAGGTCCTGGATGGATAATGCAAATGAATGGTTTCCTTTATATAACACGACGTTGGGAAGAAGATAAGGGACGATTATCACGTACATTGGACTATCTGGTGGCGTTGAAACGACGAACGCAGCTGTTAATTTTTCCGGAGGGCACAGATCTCACGGAAAGCAGTATAAAGAAATCAAATGAGTATGCAAAAAAAAGTGGATTATCCACATATAAATATATATTGCATCCAAGAACAACCGGATTTTGCTATATAACTCGTCATCTTCATCACGCTGGCTACCTTGACGCTGTCTATGATTTAACAATAGGCTATCCTGATTATATACCGCAATCAGAGATTGATTTAATCGCGGGAAAAATGCCGATGGAAGTACATTTCAATGTTAATAGAATACCATCGACTGATGTGCCTAAAGATGAGGCTGAGCTTAAATGTTGGTTGGAGAAACGATGGCAATACAAAGAAGAAATGCTCAAACACTTTGCGGAAAATAAAAGCTTTTGTTCTAAAGATAATGCTTGGCCAATGCCCAATGGATTATCATTAAAGATTGCACTTGTATTTTGGACGGTTTTAACTGGCACAATGGTGCTAATGCTTATTACATCACCATTATTTCAGATGTGGACACTCGCACATGCAATTTTATTCATAATGCTGTCTGTATTTAGTACTGGATTTAATCAATTGGAAATTGGATGGTATTGGCGATGGAGAAATATTTTTGTTAGATCAAAATTTAATTAACATAAAAAGAGGTTATTGTATAAATTCACACACGACTAAAAATGCATGCTGTGGTTTTTTAGTACTGTGATATTGATATAAATAGATATATATACATGTAGTTATTTAATTAGATTGCACTGAGCTGTAGTTCGAAGAATAACTATACTAAATCTATAAATTTTATCGTGTCATAGAGTCAAGTATCTTTGATATATATATATATATATTTTTTTTTTTTTTGATTATATATCATAGGTCTTTGGAAATATTGTTATAACATTTCCGTGGTGAGATTTTGGATATGGTATTTTTTGAAATTGAACTTTTCAGATATGAAACATTCAGAGAACTGAATGGAATTTGATTGTTTTCTTCATTTTCAATTATTAAAAAATCACTTGTATGCATAAGTATTCTTCGTATATCCGACAATTTTACATTAGAAAAGAATAAAGGAAAAAATAAAATGCAGACTTATCATATAGCCGTAATTGAAAATTATCGCGTAATTTCAATGAACAAGGGATGTTCTAAAATTCGTTAGCGGTTACTGTGTACTGTATTATATATATATATTATATATATTTTGCTCAGTGTCTAGATGATTACGAGTTGCCATAAGAAAAATATAACAATGTGAATTCATGTGCCAAAATAATGAAACGCGATCTCAATCGGGGAAAAAAACTTCTTGCTCATATAGAAGTATCCAAACGAGAGATTAAACTTAAAATATTAGTCTGATATATATATATTGTAAATACAAAATAAAAAATAATATATCTTGGAGCAGTTTACAAACTAATCAAGCCCATTGTTCCTTATATCAATGTGAATCTTCGTGTACCTTTTTTCTGTGTATAAACTCTATAATCGTGTCAAGTTTGTGTATCAAATTAAGAGATAAAGAAATTTGAAAATTCTAATGATATGGGATTTTAAATTCTGCCATAAAAATAAAACGAAATGTAATTTGAAAAAGATCCGGCGAGGCTGATTAATCTATTCCATTAAATAATGTAGTATAATAAATAAAAATGTATTGGAAAATAGTAAAATTGAAATAGATAAACGTTTGAAATGTCATTGTTTCCTTTTTGTTTAATTTGACAAATTATCCTATTTAATTTTATAATTACAACTTCTTGTAGAATGGATTTAGTGGACTGGACAATGGAGTTGATTTTAAAACGCCGGCGTGAGGTTTTTTATTGGCATCGAACGGAATCGCCGGGCTTAAACGAAGCTGCCGAAAGTATTCGGACGTAGCCTGAGCTGTATTTCGTTCTAATACAATTTTCACACGTTTTTTCGAACTGGATCCAGTGTTTTGCATTAGCGGCGTTTTCGTTGGAGTTTGTTGGTTCTAATAGAACGAAAACACAAATGATTACAAATTATTGATTAATAATAAATCATAAATCATTCTAATAAATAATAAATCATTCTAGTTCTTACCAGATGTTCCGCATCCAATTTTTTTGCTATCGGAAGAAGCCACGAAATTTGATTTGTTGAAATCTTTTCCGGTGATTTATTTCTTTTTCCACTCAACTTTTTAATAATCGGAGTGGCTGGAAGACTCTCGGATTTTTTTTCAATAGTCGCCAATGATGGACATTCACTGCTTGAAACTTCCCAACTATTGTTCAGATCATATTTAATTTTCTTCCTTTTACCTAACGCTGTTGCTGCACTTTTGAAACTCGCAAAATCATCGATTCCATCCAATAATTCATTTGTTATATTTTCTTTCATATTTCGAACTTTCATCGTGTTTGTTTTTTTATTCTTCAATTTCAATTTTTTTTGTATTGTTTTCTTTTTCAATTCTTCCGATTGAAGAGCAACTTTAGAAACATTTCTTTCTTCATCCTGAATGATCTCATTGTTAGGATAATTATCGTCAATATCAATATGAAAATTATTAATAGCATCTGGCTGTAATTTTTCATTTATCGATTTACAGTCATCGACAGCATCACTGCCACTGTCATTATTCATCGCAGCGAGAAGTTTCTTTTTCTTCTTGCGATTTAAATGACGATTTGTATCAGCATGCAATTCATCCTCAAATTCAATAAGTCTCTTCGCTGCTATTTTAGGATTGGTATCCGCACTCTTGGCACTAGGAATTCTAATTTCTTTAATACCAATTGGCATATTACCCTTTACCAATTCATTGAATTCATTAATTAATTGTGTAATTTGCCGACGATTTTTCTTAGTTGATGATGGATGAAATTTATATTGTTGAACTAATTTTGAAATTTGCTGCGGATTAAATGGTAGTTGTGGCAAATCAACATTAACACTACCAGCACGTGGATCCAATGGTTGATCTTTATTTAACTCATCATCGGATTCCTCTTTCTCAATTTCTTCATCCTCCTCATTGTCTGATAATTCGACTTTTTGCATTGCATCAATATTGCCCGTGGGGAAACCAGCCTGAAAATATAATCAGAGAATTGATAAATAAAATTATAGATGAATAACAGATAATAAGATGAAATAGCTACCAGTGATCAATTGAACTTACTTGTTTCCAAGCTTTAAACTTGTCCATGTACTCCATTCCGACATCTGATTGGAAAATCAAATATCTAAATATAAATTTTGTAACGTGACTAATTTGTCTACCATCCGTCATTGTAGCTAAATAAATTGCAAATGGTCTCAAGAATTCTGTTACCAAATCCTCAGATATTTTTCCACAACTGACCTAATAAAAAAAAGCTTACAATTATATAAATAAATGATTTAAACAATAGAAGCATCATCAACAAACAACTTACTTTTGCTAATTCTTCCATGTACACCTCCGTAACATGAAATTTAAAACCTAATGATCCTTTTGGATCCAATAGAGTAGTTTCATAGACATTGGCCATGCCCTTTGTCCATTGTTCACTCCACAATTGCTTTTTACACATTACAAATGTTTGTCTAATTATTCTACGCACCAACATTTGAAATTTATCCATTCTGTAATGGTCTATTCCAAACCACTCGATGGAAAGTGTTTTTAATGCGCATGCTGTATACAACAATGCAACGTCCAATGATTCAAAGCAAAAAATTAAATGACTTATAGATTCGGCCAATTCTTCCTGTATCAATGGCTTGTCAGAAAGCCACATGCAATAATATAAACCTTTCCATAATCGCATAAATTCCGCCTCTGTGAATGCTGCATAAAAATTTTAATACAACTGTTAATGTAATTATTCATCATTATTATTGGCCTTATAAATTTACCCACCAAAAGTGCTTTTTGATCGAACAGTAAGCCACGAACGTAAATTTTTCAGTATTTTAGCTCGCGCCTTTTTGTCATTGCTCGCAAGTGTTCTTGCAAATTTTATTTCTTGTGCAATTACCAGAGTTTTTTTTTGCTTGGATTTAACTACCACTGGCTCATGAATTTTATCAGTATTTATATTGTTGAGCTTTGGCCGCCACTTTTGTTTTTGAGTCCCACGTGTTTGTTTCTTCAATTTTTTAACAGCCATGGTATCGAACAATTGATGTATATTTTCGTAGAATTATCGATGATAGCCAAAGTGAACTGAACCACGCTGTGCACGCACGCACACCACGAGATTGGACAGGGAAAGTTGGCGTTCGACAGTGGCGCCATTGAATCACTATTATCACCTATTACCGCCATTATGATTCACTACATTCATTGGTGGAAAAGTTCAAGCCCGCCATACCACGATAATTCTCATTTTCAAAAGTATTTGAAAATACATTTGCTGTTTGTTTTGACTTTTGGCAAGCTATATATGTTAACCACTGTGTTACCAACAGAGTTTTGAGATTCAATAAAAATAGAGACAGATAGCGAGACCAATGGCGGTTGGTGGTGGTGGTGGCGGTGGTAGTGGTGGTGGTATCTTGGACCCAAGGCGCAAGATAGACGATAATGCAATATGTATTGCAGTTGATTGTGGCCGGCGCAGTCGCTCGGATCTTCCAAGAACCTTGACAGCCTTGACAGTAACACCCAGTCAGTTTCATAAAACCTTCACACGATTCATTGAATCAATTTTCGTCTTCTACAATGCCGAATATTATTAATGATATTAAATTGGATTTTAAAGATGTTTTGTTGAGGCCAAAAAGAAGTACACTGAAAAGTCGATCAGATGTGAGTATCATCTGTTCTAATTATTCATCTATCAAATATTTTTTGAATTATGTTATTTATCTCACAATCATATGATTGATAATTGTCGAAAAAAAAAAAATCAATATATGTAAGTATATATATATTTATCATTAAATATAATTAGTTGCAATGATACTTATCAATTCAAGGAAGTTTTGAATTATTATACAGAGTTATGTAGAGTGTGGTTTAAAATAACAATTGAAGGTCTAGACAATCTCAGAACGTTTTGTCTTGTTTTTCTTTCTTTTTTCCTTTCTTTTTTTTTTTTAGAATATTTTTTTGACGCATCAAAATGTTAAGTGATGGACGTGCTTTTTTTAGGTGGACCTATTTCGTGAAATAACGTTTCGTAATTCGAAACGAATTTACAAAGGCATACCGGTGATGGCCTCTAATATGGATACTGTAGGTACTTTTGAAATGGCCAAAGTACTTTCAAAGGTATTGTAATACCTTCACTATTATATTAATGTGTCCTCTGCTATTAATTCGTCTATGAATTAAGTCAACAAAGTCAAATATTAGATAGAGTAAAATTCCATTGATATGCAAATAATCGCGTTTTGTTTTATCAGCATGGGCTCTTTACAACTGTACATAAATTCTACAGTCCCGCAGAATGGAAAGAATTTGCGGATAAAAATCCAGACTGTATTCAAAATATGGCAGTGAGCTCAGGCACCGGAGACAATGACTTTGAACGCTTGAAAAATATTATTACAGTTGTACCACAGTTATCATTTATTTGCTTGGATGTGGCAAATGGTTATTCACAACATTTCGTGGAGTACGTACGAAAAGTTCGGGCAGTATTTCCCAGTCATACGATTATTGTAAGTGTAGATGATAAAATATTATTGAGCGCATAAGCAACATGAAACCATGTCATATTCTTATCGATCAAATAACGCGAGCTCCAAGATATAAATATTTAAATATGATAACGTGATTCCTAATAATAAGGCAGGTAATGTTGTAACTGGAGAAATGGTTGAGGAATTGATTCTATCTGGAGCGGACATAATTAAAGTTGGAATTGGCCCAGGATCAGTTTGCACAACGAGAATGAAGACAGGGGTTGGTTATCCTCAATTAAGTGCTGTTATTGAATGTGCTGATGCGGCTCATGGATTGAAAGGACATATTATATCTGTAAATAATTGATTCTTTTGTTTACTCATTTAATATAATAATTTTAATAGACTGTTATTGTAATTTTTAATTATCATATATATTAGGATGGTGGATGTACGTGCCCCGGCGATTTGGCAAAAGCATTTGGCGCGGGTGCCGATTTCGTTATGGCTGGTGGTATGTTTGCGGGACATGACGAGTGTGGCGGCGATGTGACTGAAAAGAATGGCAAGAAAGTAAAATTGTTCTACGGCATGTCATCGAATACGGCAATGGAGAAACATGCTGGAGGAGTGGCTGAGTATAGGTATTTATTTTCATGACCTCGCATTTTTTGTCTTTCTCTTCTTGTTTTTTCTAAGATAATTACAGTTATTAATTGTGACTAGTTGGATTTATGATATATTGATTGGAATATATATTACTTTGTTTGTATCTTTTTAGGTCGTCAGAAGGTAAAACTGTTGAAGTGCCTTACAGGGGAGCCGTAGACGCGACGGTTTTAGATATTTTGGGTGGTTTACGTTCCGCTTGCACTTATGTGGGTGCGTCAAGATTACGTGAGCTTCCACGGTGTGCGACTTTTCTACGATGTACTCAACAACTTAATAATTTTTACGGACCACCGTCATAATTGTCAAAGAAAAAAAAAAGAAAATAGGAACATTGTTATTTTCATTTTGGAAAATCTCTACGCTAGCACAATTTATTAATGCCTAATGATTCTTTGTTATTTTATTTTTTTTTTGTTTATTGATAAATTATCTATATAATATAATCGCTTTAGGAATTGCAACTTTTTGCTATTTGGGAATGCTTAAGAAATTGAATATTTAGGATCGAGGAATTTGTTTTTAAATCTCAAGTAGAGGGGATTAACTTAGGGTTTACGTGATGTAGCTCGCAATTCAATTCAGAGACTGTGATCTCGGAGTGTGAGTAACCTCACACGCTTTAAATCAAACACGATTGATATCGATTGGGTGGGTCAATTAATTTTATCACGTCATTTTGAGAAATAAAAAAAGAAAAGAACTGTCGAGAATAATTTTATTTTTTTCTATAAATGCTAAGGGTTTATTTATTCAATCGCTGTTACACATATAATGACATTTATGGGACGATTTACGCACATTATTTATTACTCCATTCAATAACTTGCAACGAATCAGTATTGTTATAATCTGTAGCATTTGCATAAATTATTAATTAAATGCAAACGCTAGTGTAAAAAGATTCTTATACACCTCAACGACTATATTTTATATCCGATTGAATTGTATATAACGATGACAGATGATATCTATGCTTTGCCGAGTGTGAGAATGTAAAACATTCTTACTTAA
>CAJUYH010001714.1:46402-85888 GCA_910591685.1 Galerucella tenella
AAAAAAAAAAAAAAAAAAAAAAATACTAAAAATGTTTAATCTGCAATTATTTATAAATAAATTGAAAAACGTAAAATTACTTAGCCAAATGAATCAATTCAATTTATTATTTTTCCAAATCAATTATTTCAGTCGAAAATCTTAGTACATTTGTAAATAGAATTATAAATAATTTTTGATGTGTGATAATGATGCGTTTTGATTATTGTGTTTGAATTATATCCAACGAATGGCGTGTAATAACCAAATTAATAGTGATTTAATTTATTTAAAATCAAAATTAAAAACAATAATAAAATAATTGTATTCAATTTGAAAAAAAAATTAATAAATGAGAATATGTATGAATCGATTGCTTCTCATTTTTGTTTTCTGTATTGAGGATATATATATCACATGTTTGAATCATTGGAAAAGTACAAAAAAAATTAATATGAAATCTAAATATTTTTCAAATTCAATACTATATTGTGGCGGCGTAAAAAAAGTTATAACAAATTTGTTATAAATCATTTGAGATATGAGTTATTCGAAAAAGACAGAGAGGGGGGGAGCGAGCGAGAGGGGCAGAGAAATACATGTAAGACATAATCTCGTTTTTTTTTGTTTTTCTTTTCCGCTTTTTGTCCATTGTGATGTTTTGCACAAATTTTCACTGTTTATGATACAATCGGACGGTCTGAATTGTATTTACATTAAGAAAATAAAAACAAATTCCTTTTCACGAGTGACAAGACACCTTTCAGTTTTACCTCATCCACATTGAAGTATCCAATACCGCGCGCGCGTCTCTCCTGAAACGACAGATTGAACTTTTATAATTTCATAAAGTTTTGCTGGAATATAAATTGAACAAAAAAAAAAAAGGAAACGGGAGAATATAAAAATGATTGATATAGATAACAACACATTACAAGAAAAAAAAATATTTTGACGAGTATATAGCATGAGATATAGCGAGAAATTTTTTAATTGGTGCGTGATTTTCATATCTAAAGAAAACGAGTGCTGAATAATTTCACAATAAATTTATCATATATGTGAGATTATTTTACTACATAACATTGTTTTTACTGGAGATGATAATGGAATATTTTACGAGTACAATATGTGTGTTATCTAATGAAGACGAAATTAAGACAAAAAAAAACAATTAGAAATAACATTCAACTAATAATAATCAAACAATTCTCTTTTTTTTTACTCTCGCACAATCAAACTGCGGTTCAATACTAAATTAGCAACCTATCATTTAAACATTACAAAAAGTAAATAGCAACACACGTTGAGCAATGGTAATTTTGTTTTAGAAATAATACCTTTTTCTTTTCTTGTTCATTATTTACCATTGTCTTTTTAGTAAAAGACTTCAAGTATTGCGATGCAGGATTCGTTGAAGCCCAGTATCCGCTTCACGGTTATTATTTATATTATTAGTATTATCATTATTGTATTTATTATTTTTGTATGTTTGTTCATTTTAATATTGGAATATTGTGAGACAAATTTGATATTGTATTAACGCATATTTTTTCAATTTATCGAACAATAGTGGATCGCCAAATTTAATCAAATCATTGGAAATTAGAGAAGTTTTCTTATACAGATATGATATATAATATTTCGCCAATATATAAAGAATTTTACAGCAGTTATATGTGGAAAGTATTTCAATATTTCATTGGAGAATAGAGGAACATGCGCAAATTGATAATTATTATTATTATGTATATGCAATTTTATATAAGTAATAATAAAAAATTATTTTGTGACATATTGTATCGTTGTAAATGACTCCTAAAATTACAAACCCATTTAAATGCACACAGTGTATTTGAAATATCTCATGGTTGCTGTGGGATAACGGCAACTTCCACCAATAATCACCGTGGCATTACGCGGTTAGGCCTCCTATTTCCTGAGAACGCATTCATTTGACAAGCCAGAGTATAAATTAAAAAAAAAAACAATTTATGCATGGTAAATATTCTAAATGACAGCTGAGAATATTGCGTCTTGTGCAGAGCGGGTTCTAGAGACGGCTGCCATCCGCATCTAAAATTGGAACTAATGCAAAAGGCATATTGGCGACGGCAAAAGGAGGAAAAAAGAGGACCTAAATTACATTCATCAGTGTATTGTATTGTAATAGAAACATTGGTATATATAATAATTTTTTTCTTTCGTTTAACTTGGGTTGAGCAAGTGAATTTGTTTCAAGGGACGTGTAAAAAAATTTTCTTAACAATTTTATATCGGTTAATACAAGGTTAATTATTCAATTGTTTACCCCTCCTCGTTTCATTTTCATTTTTAATTTATACGTGACAATATGAGAGAAAAACCAGACAGACACATATTCCCACACACACACACGCACATACGCAAACACACACGCACACACTTATGTGCGATAGTGTGTTTTCAATGTACGAGAGCTGCATCAGACAAGGTACCTGACAATATAATTTGATCGATGCAGCAGTTGTAAATCATTCATTTCATTATCAGCTACTTGATAAGTGTATTTTATAATTTTATAATTTTTTGTTTATTTTTTTGCTTTTCAGTTTTTTTTTCCGTTTTGGCGAGTCATGGACGCACATATGAATCCTCAATGATTGCTCCAACTATGTTCCACTGCTTCACCTGTCGACCAGCCAAGCTTACCTTACGTATTTATATGTATATATATATTTTTTTATTCTCTTTTCCATCTGATAAGAAATAGTTCTTCAATTTCTTATTGTTTCAAATTTTGTCTGCACATGACAACGAGAAACGCTCAACATGGAACACAAACGGACATTGTGATTGGACTGTTTAAACATTATACTATCAAACTTTTCTTTTCAATTTTTCAAAATTCAATATTGTTTCTTATTGAATAAAACAGAACATTGGATATCCTACAACATATGTGTATATATATGTTTAAGTATATATATATATATATATGTGTAAATATACATATATAAAAAAAGAAGAAACTGGCGGAGGACATTATTTTGATGTAGTATAAATTAATACGTAACTCGTTAACTATCGTCGTTCAAGAAAACTTCAAAAGTTTCTCTACAAAGCGGCCAATTATTCGTATTTGGTTTTTTTTTTCTGTTTTTCATTCCTTTTTTTTTTGTATCTATTTTTTTGTATTTAGAGTTTTTAAATATTATATGAAGACAACAGCAGGCATTAACCGCATCCCAAGAGAAAGCTATCTGAAAACTGTTGGAAATGAATGATTACTGTAGAAAAAAATGTGCTACGAGTTGTAGTAATTGAGTTAATAATAAATACATTTTCAATAAATTATAAATAATTGTCAAAGGTGTAATGCAGGATTATATATATGTATGTATATGTATATCTAATAAATATATTCAATAGATGCATAATTAATAAAAAAAATTTTCAATTCATTTTTGTTTTGCAATAGTTCACATGATCCCTGAAAAATATCAATCAATCAACACGTACAGCGAGTACACAAAGAAAAAAAAAAACAAAAAATATACATATGCGATTATTCCCTATATTATTCTTACACCATTGATGATCTTATAATCATGTTGAATTTTTTTTTGTTTTTCATATCTGTTCAAAATTGTTTAATGTTGACAATTTCAAACTAACGAAAATATAATACATAAACAATAAAACTGTGAAAAATGCACGATAATGAATTATATATAAGCAAAACTTTATTTTTTCCATCATGTATTTTTCAATGTACCATCATGCATTTTTCTGCAGTTTCAATTGATGTAGAAAAAAAATAAATACTCACTTAGTTAGTGCGTTGTATTTGTCAATGAGTCGTCCACACATTAATTTTCAGAGCTCGGTTGAGAGTACGAGTAATTTTGATAGCCAGCGGCGAACGCTGGGTTCTGTTGACCCGATTGTGGTTGTGTTGTTGAACCAGTGCTTGCTGCATAATAGCCAGCTGGTGCAGTCGCTGCATTCATTCCTGGATAAGTTCCGTATGCCTGTGGAAAAGCATTTGGAGCACCGGGTGTTGGACCACCCGATTGACCTGGCATAGCTTGTTGTTGCATCTGCGGTTGGGCCATTGTATTATTTTGTATGCCCAATTGCTAAACAAATACAATTTAATTCATTTCACTCAGTTGTACAAAACATAATCTAACAATTCAAATGTTGTATTGTTTTATCTCACCTTTCCACTTTTCATTTGCGCCTCAATGGCTTCAGCCTCTTTTATTTTTCCAATACTTCTATAATACTCGGCCCATTGAGCACTGTAATCAGCCTGACCGCCATTTTGTGCGGCATTGGCCTGTTGCGGCTGCTGAGCTGCCGGTGATTGTTGCTGTGCAGGTGGTCCTGCTGCACCAGGCGGTGCTGGCTGTTGTTGATTGTGATCTTGTGTTTTTGCTTGTTTCGATTGTTGTTCAATCATTTCTGCTTCGCGATGCATTCCCAATGATCGATAATACTCTGCCCATTGGGCACTATAGTCTGGTTGGCCTGTTTGAGGATTAACTTGAACTGGTTGTGCAGGATTTCCTGTAAAACAAAGCAAAAATTGCAGTGGAAAATATTAATGAAACAATTCTAAATAATGCGTAATCCAATAATTAGTATGCGTTTATTTACCAGCATCAGCAGATTGTGCCTGATTAGGCCATGCCTGGTAACCAGAATTTGTGTTCCAACTTGGGTTGTAACCAATTGCACCTTGAGCACCAGCATAAGGTGCACCGGTAGCTCCCTGAAAATCATGCATGGGATCACTCTGCGAAGTTGAATGAAAAAAAAAAGAGAAAAAAAAAAGAAAAAAAAAGAGATACACCAATTTGTTAGTTTCTCATGCAAATACAAAATTTAAAATTTTCAATAGAATTCTTGGCGTATCTTACCATTCCTAATTTTTCACTGAATATTCTTTTTGCATGCTCAACTTGCTCTGGTGCTCCGCGGATAATGAAAATTTTCTCAGTTTCGCTACCCAAATTCCGACGATCGAGCTCGCAGTGAGCTCCTGTCTGTTGATTTATTTGCTTGATTGTTTCACCACCTGTACACAATAAAATTAATTAGTGAAGAAAGTTAGTAATGAATGAATTGAATATATTTCTATTAGAGTTTCATCACATACCTTTTCCAATTATTATTCCACACTTGGTTGATGGTACATTGAATGTCGTTTCAACTTTGTCTTGCATAGATCCACCGCCACCTTGTCGCCTATCCCAGCCACCATATTCATTTGGCCGTCCGCCATTTCCATTGCCGTTACCGCCAGCACCACCACCGGCACCGCTGCTACCACCACCGCCATTACCACCGCCTCCAAATCCATTTCCACGTGGGCCACCTCGTCCCATTGGAGTTCTATCGTCCCTTCTCTAAAATCGTCTTATGTCAGCACAAATTTTCCACACTATCGCAATGGAAATTATATTTGTTTGTTTTTAATTATATTGAAATTCTCATTACACTATCGATGAGCTCCTGAATCCTCTGTCGGGCCTGTTCAACCTGCTGCGGTTTACCAGACAATAAACATTTACGATCGCCAGGACCATCCTCTCGTCCCTGTTGGAATTGAACTCGTGCGCCAGTCTCAGACTGAATTTTCTTAATCATATCGCCACCTTTGCCAATAACAACGCCAACTGCTGCACGTGGTACAAGAACTTCCACTCCGTCCGCACTTGGAGGTCCACCATGATTGAAATTATTATCGTTTGGGAAACTTCTTTCACCACTTCGTGACCCTCTATGGAACATTTGCATTTCTTTTTCAGCTATTAGTTCATAAACTAATTGCTTTGCATACTCCATTTTTTGTGGATCACCAGTTATTCTAAAAGTCAAACAATCATTCATGTTATATCTCAGTTATATAATTTGCATATTGTTTCTTTAATTTATCATATTTATAATTACCGAAGTGGTTTTTCTTGTTCTTGATTAGGACCTTCTTGAATGACGACCATTTTAGCGCCCGATTTCTCTTGGAGTTGTTTGATTGTTTCACCGCCTTTACCAATTATCAAACCAACTTTTGGCCCGGGTATCATGATCTCAACTGAACCTGGATGGCTGCCCATCATAGACCCACCACCAACGCTGCCGCCGCTATTACTGCCACTGCCACTTCCACTTAGATTCATGTCACCAAGACCTTCAGCTCTGCATCGTTGATTCACAATTGATAGAACCAAATCTTTTGCTCGACTGCAACAGACAGAGCACATATAAACGGATAATATTGCTTCTCGTATGAGTTTCGTATTGAATTTTTTTTGAAGAGATAATAATAGTAATAATAATAATAATAATAATAATAATAATAATAATAATAATAAAGCTCTAAAACTAGGAAATATACACGACATAAAATACAAATTGTTCTTTTTTTTTTGCAAAGCACAACCACATTGGTTGTAATATTCCGATGGATAAAATCAACATTACAAATATGTCATGTTTTTTTTTATATTCAAGCGATTTTCTAAATGTCTAATGTGTATGTATGTGTGATATATACAGATATATATATTTTTTTTTATCAACTGTTGTCTCGTTGAAAACAATACGCCCCCATGCATAATTCCTATCCTCCTTCCCTCCTTTTTCTCCATTTTCCCCTAGGTAAAAGTAAAAAACTATTAGTAATGGAAGTAAAATTATGAAATTAACAAAAAAATATCATAAAGTCGCTGAATGTGATTTTTTTTTTAATATAAATGAATCAGTGAATTAATGAATTATATATAAATATTTCATGATGAGCCTCCAGGTTTTCTATAATATATAAATTTTCTGGAAACAAATGTGAATGATTGTTTTCTATATGCATGTGCATGTGGTGAACAAATCAATGAATAGAAAAGTTATTATAAGTATCAATACAATAAATTCTGACGGATACAGTGAGGGAATTAGATATTAAAAATCAGGCGATATTTATACGAGATATAACAATTGTTGGCATCATGGTTTTCATTTTTTTTTCTTTCACTTTTAAACATCACATAAAAAATACGAATTCAATTGAAGGAAAATAGCATAGTTTTGTTTTGGCACAATACGTTTGTGTAGATATCATTTTTTCAAAATAAAAATTCATAAAACAAAGACAGAGGAAATAAAACCAATAAACAAAAATCTTTAGCACTCTTATGATTTTTTTTTGAGGAAAAAACGGCTGAAGGATTAATTGTATTTCTCATATGCATATAGGAAATTGCATTGCATATACAAAATATTAAACTAAATAAATAAATAAATAAATATGTAGATAAAAGAATTAATTGGAAATAAGAAAATGGGAAAACAAGTTACTTGACAGCTTCTCTTGAGCCAGTTAGAGTGCAAGTACGCTCAGGCAGACCGCCACTTTCGGGCGCCATTTGTATTTTACATCCCGTTTCACTTTGCAATCGTGTTATTTGTTCGCCACCACGACCAATTACTGTAAAAAGATTGAAATTCATTAATAAACCAAGGGCAAATTGCAATTTGTTGATTTGCGTTTCATCTTTTCAAACAATTTTGCCTGTTACTCAATGCAATGAACAATGAACAGCACAAAAAAATGTTGATCACTTGGCCAATTATGCAATATGAGATGGAAATGAAATCCTTCATAACAGCTAATATTATGACACTTACTCAATCCCACCATTTTATCAGGAACTCTGATATCTTCATTGCAAATACCTCCCAAACCAGCAACTGGATTTGGCGATGACGATTGCAATGCGGCTCTACCCCCTACTGGTTCACTCATTGCTGATAATGGTCCAGTTCTCATGCCAATTAATGGATCGGGTGCCAACTTCTTAGCTTCTGGTTCTAAAAAGTGCACATTATGGTCAATTTGCATATACAATTGAGTTACCAATTAACATGGTTTCTCAATTGTTTATACATTGAATTTTCTTACCTATTCCATCTTCAAGTGATCGTTTCAAATTGTTGTCAGCATTATTTTGAGCACCCGCAGGATTTATCTTAGCCGCAATCTGTGAATGACAAACAAAAACAAAAACAAAAGAACAACAAGCAATAATAATTGTACATTGCTAAATATAGATATGTACAAAAATTTTAATCAATGAACCACCGGTGAAATGCTGCCATTATTCGTACAGTGATCGATGAAGAAATAATGTTATTGCGCTTCTTCCATGATCAATAGCTTCATTCTTTTTTTTTTTTTTTTCTTAACCCATACCCTCACAGAGCGATGCCATTACACACATATCCACGCACGCACCTATATAAAAATCTCCAATTCCACTCCACCAAAAATATCAGAAATATTGCAAGAAAAATACGAATTTAATGTTGCAGACACAACTCCTATTAATTCATTTCATTTTTGAACTCTTCTCGTTTTTTTTTATTTCATATTTGGAAAATAGAAAAATGAAACAAAGACAATGATACAATAGTAAAACGAACAAAAAACGAGGAGAAAGTGTACAAAAAATTATAGGTACATATATATATATATATATATAATTTATATGTATATTTCTCGGTTGGTGAATGCGCGCGGGCGTCTCTGTGGGCATCGTTACGCCGCATTGAAGCAAAAATCAAAATTCGAGCATTTGTATTTTTGCAATGTTGGTTATGGCTGAATGAAATGAACCAGTATAAAATAATACAATATATGATTTAATATACCTGTTTTGCACGTTGCAAAGCTGCCGCAAATGCGGAACTTTGACTGAAATTTTGAGGCGGAGCAACCGCTGAATAATCACTCATTATTAACCATGAAGGGCCAGAACGGTACACCAGTCTATGACTTTCCTTCTCGATGTTTATTCAATGCAACTTTTGGCTGACAATTTCAACACTTTATTTGTATTGACGATGAGATATAATTACACACACTTTCAATATTACAATACTTTATAGGCTTCGGTTACAATTTCACAAAAGTATCTTATAATGGGTTCCCGTGTGTGGCAAAAAGGATTACCCGGAGCAAAGAGAGCGCGGCCGCAAACGGGAAACGGCGCAAGCGTCAATCATGAACGCAACACGAGGCGACAAGACGAGAAAACTTTATATTAAAACGAAACACAATGAAGTATGTGTTGTATGCGCTTCTGTATATATTTCTCAGGAAAAATATCCGGCTTGTCCTTTGAACATATACGTATATATAGTTGTGCAATAAACGAAATGAAAAAATGCGTTGGATAAATATTTTCGACAATGACCTGTAGCCCAATTAGGCACACAACTTTACGGGATATAAATTAATATGTTCGCACTAAGTTGGGCATCACAACCGGTAAAACTACAATGGAAAAGTACGTGGATGACGAATACAAACTTGACCAGCTGCCATATTTGTCCAATCGCATCACACAATAATCAATGATGGCGGAGTTACTCAAATGAGCGGCTAGTCGTGATATTTGGAAATTCACCTTTATGCTCACATGATGGTCATGGGATATTGTTGAAAATGTATGTGACCAATAACATGTCATCTATGATGAATAGACTAGAATTCTATTCTCGCTCTTCATGCTTTTATCTCAAGGATTAAATTTGTTTTTTTTTTTTTTGTTTTTTTCTTTAACTAGTAGAATGTCTTTATATACACTCCACAATGTATAATTGCGAATGTGAGTGTATTGATATATTATAACATATCTTGATAAATGCACGTGATATAATTCAGTGACATCATTGAATAATTACACTTGAAGTCGTGATCGTTGTCGTGGCATTATAATATCAACCTCACCCAATATCATTATTGCAATAATTCCTATATATTTGTTGTAATATTTTGTTTAATTGATACTACTCGACAATGAAAGAATCACAATTGTCATTGTGCATTGATGTGCCATTATCGAGTGATATATTGAATGAAATCGTTGATAAAGCAAAAGATTATGCACTGATGAACGGTATGTATAATTAATTTGATAAACAATTGATTTTGTCTGATATTGTAGAGTATTTTAATGATAAATTTTCATTATTTAAGGTCTGTCAATGCATTCGAGTGCGTGTTTTGATCGTAACTGTGTGAAAATTTCAAGATTTACGCTATTACCAACGTCTTTCCCCAGAGATGAATTTGAAAAAGCTAAAAGTATACAAGTGACATTACAAAAATTGATGCATAAAGTTGCATATAATCATGAATTTCTAAATGAAACGCTCAAAAGGTAGAAAAAAAATACATATATTATGAATATAAAAGAATTAATGATTGTTTTATAATGGCAATAATGTTCATATTTATGTATATATATATTGAAAATGGTTTGATTTCAGTACAATCGAAGTTGATGACTTCACTGCCCAATTATTTGAAATATACAGAACCGTATACAAAGAGGGATATGCGCAAGTAAATTGCATTTTAGAAACATTAACTTCAATAGATAGTATTGAATTAAAAATTTTTTATATCAATGAATACCTTGATTTTTATTTTTGTTTCGTAGAATTATAGTTTAGGCCTCTTGAGATCCGACTATTTGTTGAATAGCGATTTGAAAATAAAACAAGTTGAATTAAATACAATATCATCTAGTTTTGCGGGACTGGCACCGTTGATATCAAATCTTCACAAATTTGTTCTATCGGAGTTAGGTCATCTCGATGAAACGAAAAATGTGAGGTTATACAGAATTTTATTTTTAAAATGAGTTTTCCTTTCATAAAAAAGTAAATAAATGTATATATATATATGTGTGTGTATATTTTTTTTCACAGATTCCTGAAAATTATTCACGTGTTGGATTCGCACGTGGATTAATTGATGCGTGGACGTTATATAAAAATAATGAAGCCGTTATATTGTTTGTTGTGGAAGAAATCACTTGCAATATATGCGATCAACGTGCTATAGAATATGAAATTCGCCAGGCGAATCCCCAAATTACAATCATTAGGCGAACATTCTCACAACTTATTAAACAGGCGCAATTACGACCGAACAATGAATTAATCATGTAGGAAATTCATCTAATTATTTTCGAATTAATAGTCATAGTATTGATTTTGATATGAATACATTCAATCTCCAGAGGCGAACACGTAGTTTCTGTGGCGTATTATCGAACGGGATATGAATCGAGCGCTTATACCTCAAATGATGTATGGGCTGTGAGATTGCTCATTGAACGTTCACGAGCAATAAAATGTCCATCGATACAATATCAATTGGCGGGGACAAAAAAAATTCAAGAGGCTCTGGCACAGCCCGGTGCATTGAGACAATTTCTTGATGAACCCGAGACAACAAAAGTTCGTGAAATATTCACAGGACTCTATGCTTTAGAGTTTGTAAGTATTTTTCATTGTCACTCAAGCCCTAGTAATATGTTTATGCGATTAAATAGTATATATTGTTGCATTATACTGTCTACGAATAGAATGAACTTGGTGAAAAAGCGGTGACAATGGGTATTACACAGCCGGAAAAATATGTTTTGAAGCCTCAACGTGAAGGTGGCGGCAACAATATTTATGGCCCTGATATAAAACAAATGTTAGAGTCGTTGAAATATTCCAAAGAACGTAACGCATTCACATTAATGGAGTACATTGATGCGCCATTACAAAGAAATTATCTTCTTGGTCCTAATAATAATGAGAATACACTGAGCGATCTTATTTCAGAATTGGGAATTTACGGAGTAATATTGGGGTAAATTTTTTGATTATTTACATTTTTTTAACATTTGATTCAATTTTAAATAAAAATATTTTATTGATTACAGAGATCAAAATGATATTAAACTCAACAGACAAACTGGCCATGTGATTCGAACAAAACCATCTGGCGAAAATGAGGGTGGGATTATCGCTGGTGCTGGTGGACTCGATAGTCCGTATTTACTTAAGTAATTTATTATCATATGAAACTTTATCATCGCCAACACATATTAAAACGAAAACGTAGATATCTATATATATTAAATATTTATACATTGCGAGAGTATTTTGTTTTAAATTTGAATATAATATATATGTAAATTACAAACTTATCTGATTACAATAATGTTTATTAACATGAGTCGTTCATTTTTTATCGTTTCACAATTTTAACTGTGATAGGATTTATAGGCTTCAACTTCAAATCAGCTTTAAGTTTTATATCTGATATTTTAACTTTTGAATTATTCTGCAGAAAATATTTACGTAAAACTGTTGCTATAAGAACTTTCACGATCATCATTGCGTATCGTAGTCCAATATAATTTCTCGGTCCAGCGCTAAATGGAATAAAAGAATTAGATGGCGTTTTGCCACTTCGTCAGGCAAAAACCGATCGGGATTGAATTCAAGTGGGTTAACCCAAATGTCTGGTCATCGATGGACTTTCATAATAGGCAGCATAACCGAACTGCCTTTTGGTAATGTGTACATTCCTACATCAAGATTATCGGTTACTCTATGCACCATAAATGGTCTAACCGGAAATAATCTCATGGTTTCTTTTATAACGCGTTCCAAATACTCCATCTGTTGTATTTCATCGTGTGTTATCATGGTCTCACTATTAACCCGATCGCCAAAAATTTCACACAGGTCATTATAACATTTTTGCTGCAATAGTAAAAATAACACGATACGTTTGTCAATATTTTGTTTATTGAACGGAATTTCTTATCGCCGATACTTACTTGGATCTTTGGAAAATTAGCTAAAATAAGCTGTTATTATCATCGTGTCGATTTCTTCATTCTCTAAATTTCGTAATTTATTGAATTGCCCATGTTTTATTTGTATTACATCATCCGTGTGATTGTGCAAAGCTTCCAAACATATTTCTTGTTTTTTTGCAAGTGATGTAAAATTAAAAATCATGTCTGAGTGCAACCACGCGTTGCCCATCCTCATATATACAATTTTGAACATTCTAAAAACGAAAATAAAATAGAAAAAAATTCATTCATAATTATTTTGCATTTATGGAATTTACGTTTTAGCTGCATCAATATAAGATTAATGTCTTTATGTTTGTGCGTTACTAGGCACGCCCATGACCGTCTCTACAAACAGTAATTTCAATTCAACACAATGAACAATCGACCATATGAAAAATCAAAAAAAAAAAAAAAGACTGATATATATATACCGCAGATAATATCCAGTGTACATCGTGATACATAATCAAACACATCGAATTCATTTCCTTGCAATTCAACCTCCATTTGTTTCGTCATCATTATAGATTTTCGTGTGAAAATATCGCTGAAGGTTTCTATTATACGTATTAAATGTTGGCGCAATTAATTTGCGATGTTTTCGCCATTTTGCAGCTATGAATAAATTGAAAAGTCTCGCTATAATTAATTAACAGACTCTTATAAAACTTCAAATGATATTTCACGCATGAACAATTACACTATTAACATTGCATTAGGAAGATATTTTATATTTACACCTATATATATATTATACATGTATGAATGTGTGTGTGTATATGTATAGTGAAGAGTTATCGCAGCCGTGCGGTGGCCAACTCATCGATGCTTGGCACGCGCGAATATAATAATAAACGTCCTGGGTTTATTATTGCCCAGGGATAATTGAACGACTTATACTTGAAGCACGTATCACAATAGATTTAGTGTGGGCAAACTCACCTGGTGCTGAAAATAATCCTGTTCTCAACCATGGACGTATAAAACGGTAGGCATCGTCCTTTTCAATTGTCTTTGGACTCAAAAAAGCTGTCTAAATGATACAATACAATCAAAAAATTTGAATTAATTTCCATAAAAATTAAGATTCTTTCATAGAGGTCTCATCAACTACAAAAATATTCATGCAATTTTCATATTTTCGCAACAGCGGGAAAATATTGTCTCAGGGTGATTGCATGGCCCCCATAGTGTCAGGCCTCCACATTATTATTCAAATTTTGCTTTCTTTATCGTATTTTACTTTACATATATCACGACTAATCATTATTTCAAAATAAAAAAATAAATATGAAAATAAACTGAATTACCGTCATTTGTTCAGGATCAGATACTGCTATGTATAATTGATTTAATATTCAGAGGGTGATGAATATTCAATCACCAATTTCGTCATTTTATTCAAAATATCTGTAATTATTGTTATTTCATTCGATATAAAATGATTTCATAAATTAAGCCAAAGATTTCAATACGTTTGAGTGCTCACCAGTGCTATCGCTAGAAAAATAAAGTGCATTTTCCGATTAGTGGTAATGCCCACGGTCCAGAAGTTTTCGTCGCAGCACGATAAAGTCTCAATCTTTTTATGTGATAAATTAAAAGTGCAACCATTGCAACAATAAAAGCGATAAATAACATTGATATTGTTAAAGTCATATTCTAATTCAGGTGAAAAACCATTTATTATTAATATCCATTGAAATTACATTGATTTATAAAAATGATAATTTAGTTATTTTACCACATTAATTTTACTATAATTTTCAATCAATTAAGAATTGAATTTCATTAGATCGTCAAATACAATCAAAGGTCGTGGAGTATATATTTGTTTATGCACAACGTCCTCGACAGACAAACTACGTTTAACAGAAGTTTTCTAACTGATACCCACTTTATATATCATCTACTAATGAGCACGGGCCATAGAGCAGAAGGTTCACATCAATATATGCAGGTTATCTTCAATGTTATATACTTTAAAATGAAGTTACGTAAAAAAATCATGCAAAATATGAAATGTTCCGCCCATGACATGACTACGTTCTCACATATGTCATTGAGTACTATGCTATTTTCAATCCCATAAAACTTTTGTCTAAGTATTCGTAAAAAATATCATATAAAATATGTAAATTTGCAAACATCTCAAATTAATAATGGTAATTGGATTAATGTTCTAATTTGATAATAGATTTACGATGCCGTTAATATTAATGTATCCAAGTGATGATGTAGAGGTATAAAATACAATATATAGTAGAAATGCGTGCGCATGATTGTTACAGTATATAATAATAAAATCGACTTATTCGCTAATTATACTTCATGGTTTCCAGTTAATACAAGAGTATTATGCACAATATAAATTGTACCATAAAAATTAATTTGATATATTCATTTTTAATGATAGCGCATATCTATTACTAACATTTACGTGTTAGTTATTCAATCATTAAGTTTTTAATATTAAAATTCTATTCAAAAATTTGATTGTTGGGTAAATTTTTCAATGTCACTTGACTCCTCTTCGGACTTTGATGAAGACGATTGTGGCAAGTTAAGCTGTACCAATTCATTATTGTCTATGTGCTCGGATGATGAATCCACACTCGGCAAGAGATTTGTAAACTCTTGCATATCTGAGGGAGTTACAGGAATTACAGGTTCCTCATCACTGAGTCTTCTGCATGCAATGGAATTGTTGGTAAACGAGGTACTGAAAATAGTATCAACATATTTTTATAGGGAAGGTCTAACAGTGGCCCCACAGTCTAGTGGAATATTTTTTTTTTAATCTCAACCATTACTATTGATAAATGTGAAATTCAAATAATATTAAAGTCGTATTATTTTGAGTTTACCTGGCGGAATCACGAATTCGCAGTAATGTGCGAAAAATCGCATGTCGGTAGAAGAAACATGATGCCACAACAATGAATATTATCATTATTATCAAAACAATCATGGTAATGTATGATGCATCAGGATGTTCATTATCACTCAATTCTTCATTATTCAAGGGTGAATCCAAAATATTTGTATTAACAGTTGTTAAACTTATATCTTCCGCTTCCTTCTTCAAGCATGATGAATTATTATAATTTCCGAGGTCGTCATCATCACAAATGCATTTGGGATAATTATTTTTGATGGTACACATCCATTCACAGTTGTTTTTCGCACAGGCGTTAAGCCCTGACAATAAAATAAGATAACACAAATTAATATAGCACTTGACGCATGCAAAGTATCCGTGATTGTCATGAGTTATAGCACATTAGACATTGTGTCATCAAAACAGTAGCAACAATAATAATAATAACAAATTAATAAACTCTGAACTTGAGTATTGAAAAATGATTACATTTTAATGCAATTTAAATTTAATATGGCTCCAATACTCACCAGATGGTTGACGGGAATTATGTGAAATAATTAAGAAATCATCGATATTGGATGACTTGATAGGAATTGACTGACACTGCAATTTTTCATAGAGGGGACAGCTATATAGTACTCTCGTTGATCTCATTATCCAGTAAATGGAATCTTCATAAATATTTATGCTTAATGGCTGGTGAACACGACGGAATACAGCACGATTACTTCCATCCAGATTGGATCTCATGATTAATTCCTGAGATGTGTCAATCCAGAATAATTCTAAACGATTATAGTCCACTGCAATTCCACTGACAATCCCAATTTTTCCATCCGCCACAATTTTTATGTTATCACCATTCATATCACTGCGATATATTTTACTCGTTGGATGTGTCTTTGATAAAAATGCGGTTTGCGCCCAATAAATTGAGCCATGTATTGGATCAACAGCCATTGACATCAAACTATCTGTGTCCACTAATTTAACAATGGTGGCACAATTGTTATTAAATTGGGAACATGCCATGATTGAGTATGGCATTTCATTATTAAAAAAATACACATTATTTGTAATCCAATCAACTGCAATAACAGTTGGTTTTCCACTCTTACGAATATTTCTTTGCACACTAGTCTTCAAATTCAATTCTGTAATGATACCTAATTTTTCATTACTCCAATAAAGTAATTGGTCTTTAATGTTAATATCCATTCCGGTTATTCTTTCTGGAGTCTTTTGAATACTATCAATTTCTCGTAAATTATTAGTGATTTTTCTGATATCATGGGTGGTCGCAGTAAAAATGTCCATTGTACCATTGATACTTTTGCATGTTCTTTGATCATATCGCAGGAAAAATCCAGCAATGCAATCGCAACGATAACCACCATCTTCGTTGTGACAAATTTGCGAGCATATTCCTAACGCACATTCATCGATATCCTCACAGGAATGATTATCCGCCATAAGTTTGTAACCTTCACTACATCGACAAACTGGCCCCTTGGGTGTTCGCACGCAACGCTGCTCACAAGAATCATTGACAGAACATGAAGTTGTACATTCACCGTCTTCATCGCTACCATCAACACAATTTTTTTTACCATCACAAACATTTTCATAGTCAACTAATTTACCGTTATCGCATTCATATTTCGTATTATTGATTATTAATTCGATAGGGAACGGGTGATAAGACAAATTTGCAGCATTGTGAATGTTTGCCTGTTCATCACAAAATTCTTCATCCGAACCATCGGTGCAATCGTCGTACTTATCGCATACTCTCTCCTTTGGAATACATTCAAGATTGTTGCATGTAAATTGATGGTCATGATTACAACTGGAGCAATATTGTTCGTCGTCGTTGTGGGGACAATCTTGAATGGTATCGCATCGCGAATGTTTTGCAATACACATGTCCGAGTTGAAACATCGATATTCGTCCGAACGACAATGACGACCTGATGACAGTCTCCTCTCATAATTTGAACAATCAGTCTCATCCGTACCATCGCCACAATCATCAACATAATCGCATACGAATGTATGATGAACGCATATTTCATTCGAACACAAATCCATTTCATGAGGACATGCATGCTTAACACACGTCTTATCCTCATCCGACTTGTCGTCGCAGTCAGGTTGGCCATCGCATTTCCAAGATATTGGAATACATAAACCAGACGATAAACATTTAAAACTTGCATTGTTTGGACAAGTGTAATGTCCACAATTCATTTCGTCCGACCAATCTCCACAATCATTTTTACCATTGCACATATAGTATGACGATATACATTTGCGATTAGAACATTGAAAATCTTTGTTGGGGCAATCAATTTTTTTTCTAATGCAGTTCACCTCGTCATCCGAATCGGGACAATCTTCATATCCATCGCAGATTTTATTTTTTTTTATACAGGAATTATCGAAGCATTTGAATTCATTTTGTGTGCAAGTTCTACGTGGTTCGCATGTCAAATTATCCGACTGTAGAATTACTCCATTGGGGCAAGTACATTTGTGTGAGTTTATATCAGAAACGAGACAAACGTGTGAACAGCCACCATTATTTTTTTTACATGGATGATCAAATTTATTGCTATGATTATTGGTCATTATTAAGTGTAACATCTCGGATTTATTAGTAAACGGAAGTATTACTCGATTTGCGTGATAATTATTCTCGGTTTTGGGTGACTGATAGACTATTGTATTATTGTGAAGTGTCCAATAAACATTGTCATTCAATATCGAAATGCTCACGGGACCCAATAATCCTGACTGCATGAGTTGTCGATTGCTACCATCAATAACGCTACTTTCCAAGTTTCCCGTACCTTGATCAGCCCAAAAAATCTTATTTGATTTGTCATCAAACACCAGCGATATTCGGGGTCCAAGAAGATTTGTTGCAATTGATCTCGCTGTTCCTGATCCGTCCATTGATATACTTTCTAATCGACATTTTGAATTGTTACAGAATGCTATGATCATTGTGGCAAACTCAGGAATTACAAGGATATTTTTCGGTTCATCATAATAATGTAGTGTTGCTCTGTGTTTAGTTTCTAAACTGTAAATTTCAATTGTATTCGTACGTATATTGGACCAATATAAATTATTTCCGATATAATCAAATGACATCCCACCAATATGTTGATTTTTCACGCCATCAAGTTGTTGGATTGTATCGGTTTTTTTATCATAACGAAGTATTGACGATGTCAATATGTCATTCATAAAAATACCAGAATTTAGTGAGTCATAAGTGGCTACAGTGAAATGTTTGAATAATTTATTCGCCACAATTGATGGACGTCCGATAAGTTCACCATAATAATTAAAATATATTGAATTAGTTGTAACCATTAAATATTTTTGACCGCTACGGATTCGGCAAGTATGCATATCGGCACTCAATTCTTTATCCATTGAACATGCACATGTATAATTGTTATTACTAGCTAGTAAACAAACTTCAGAGCAAGTATTATTTCTGCATGGATTGTGAATGTCTTGTTTCAATAATGTGTGATACATATGCATCCCTCTAATTTCACCGGCATTTTTTACCAATATTTTTTGATCCTTACCAGTATATTTATTGCACGATTCAATAGTATTGGAATTGTAATTACTCCAATACATTCTGTCTTCAAATATGGCAATAGACTGGGCTACAATTGAATCCGTGCCCGTTAATCTATGACGATTATTACCATCTAATTGAATAGATCCAACATGACCAAGAATAGCATCACGCCAATAAAGACGTTTATTCGGAACATCAATAGCCAAAGATTGTGGCATCACTATATGACTCTCTACCAACATACTGAGATTCTCACCATTCATATTCGATTTTGCAATATAACCAATCTTTAATCCCCCACCGCTCCAATACATCATAGCATTGGCAGGATCTAACGCAATACCATTTGGAATTCGGCGTAGTCCACGGAAAATAATTGTGCAATAACTGCCATTATTGGTGCACACACCAATTTTTTTGGTTATAGAATCGGCAAAATAGATATTACTTGTTACCCAATCAATAGCAATATCTTCAACGAATCCAAGACCAGTAGTGACAATGGCTTGTGGTTGATCCTGGTGTCGTAAACTACGAAAAATCGCATTTTTACCTTGTGTATCAACCGACCAATAAACGTGTAATGCATCTATTGTTACTGCCAAAATGTCATTAATATCCTTGACTAATATAGAATCTTGCATTGATGGTAATGATAATGCTCTTATAGAGTTTCTTGTTGAATATGCCAATATAGTTTGACCGTAATGCTTCGCCACATTGCATGTTTTGTTGTCTGCTTGCAACTCGTATCCTTCTTGACAAATACATTCATATGAATTATCTTTATCAATGCAATATTGATCACATAATTGAAAATTTTTCTGGCATCGATCAATATCTATGTAGAAGAAACAGAAATAATGTTATTATCCTGAAAGAACATTTATATTGAGAATTATTCAAATTGTTTCATGTCAACATACGGCAATTCAATTCATCACTGTTGTCCAAACAATCATCAATACCATCACAGAATTTATTGTTGAGCACGCAATAGCCATTATCACATCGGCGTTCCCAATCCATACACCTTTTCTGTATACAATTTCGTTATATGTTTAGTTATTTCAATTCATTTCGTGAATAAATATTGTGTTCTCGTATGAAAGCCAAATACGAAAAAAATTTATCCATATGATAGAATGTCTATTTACCTCATTTAAACAGTCAGGATATTCATCGCTACCATCTGGGCAATCCTCCTTTCTATCACAAAACTGCTCGAGTTTTATGCATGTAGTTTTATCTTGACATTTGAATCGGTATTCACTGCATCTCTCATACTTTCCCGGTATAATTTTCACCCTAAGCATTGCGGATGGATTATCGGTTTTATCGTGCAATACTACTTGTGAATATGAACCCAATAGGAATGTACTTATCAGTAGCCACTTTATCCAAAACATTTTATTGTCTGTAATGAATATAAAATCATATAAATTATATTTTATTACTGGTTGATTTACTTATGGTCACGATTTTATGAATATTCCAAATTTTTATACAAATTATTTTATCAGTTATTTCACTTTTAATTTGCAAAAATTTATGGCTAATTCTATCAACTGCAATTGATTTGGCAACGGTAATGTAATGAAATAAAATTGAAAAAAATAATGAAAACAATTTTTAAACAATAATTATTGAATTAATCTTACCTCAGAATAATACACTTCAATAATAGGTAATAGAGCGTCGCGAGATATCTGCGTATTAAGTATTTAAATCGACAGGTTGAAGTGAATTGCCAAGTGTGTACCGAGATATATTGAAATTTTCAATAGAAACTGTAAACATTTAAACCCCCACTTCCATTTTTACTCGTATTTAGTAATAGCAATAGTTCAAGTATTCAACTGAGGTCATTTACTGCTTATATATAAATAATAAACCAATGAAAAATATTCTGAATTTATATTTATATTTTTGGAGTATTTAAATATATACATGTAAATACAACTTATGAATTGATCTATATCTATATATAGATTTGAATTCTGGGACGTTTCCTATTTTATCTTATCATTTTCGTATATACGTGTATATTAAATATACATAATGGATAACATTTATATATTTTGTTTTTGTTTATTTTACCATCATCCTCAAAAAATGATACTACAATTGTTTATTCTATATGAAATATAATTGGATAAAATACCAATTAAAATTAATAACATAGCAGTACATTTTGTTATTTTATATTTCATGTATGGAAAAAAATGTGAAAACAAATGACAATCTAACAGTTTTCTCTTCACACAAATAAAACACCCAGTGGTTTCCAAAAACATATCACTACTTGACAAATAGTTTATATAAATTTTTAAATTATATTCATATCAAATTTACTATTTAATTAATACAATTGCATGTATTTTTATTGTTATATAATTGTATTCATTATGCCACGTTGTTTGATGAAATCAATTGCGAGATACAAAAGAGCCAGTGATTATGACAAAGGTAATGGCATCAGAAGATATTTTTTTATTTGATAAGTGGCATGACAGGTTTTCCGAAATGCACAATTGTGTCACAGCATTCAGCTGTATATATTTTATTTATATTCAATTAATCAAATTGCTTGTAGATACTGAATTACTATTTTGGTATTCATCAGCAGCATCATCATCATCATCATCATCATCATCATCATTAGCAGTGACAAAGAAACGAAACAAAATTCGAGATAGTGTTAGCAAACGGAATGATGTGAATCGTGGTTATTCAGGATTATCAATTATGACACGTTATCATTTTAGTAAGAACAATAATCAATGCAATGATGATGTGATGGCTATGGGACTTGGATTGCCATTGATGAATAATAGAAACAATAATTATGATGAATTATCGATTGGAAGTATGATCGCTGCTTGTAATAATCAAGATTTTATGGTAATTGAAGATAAACTTCCAAATACAAGTTATGAAGGTCAACGAAGTTGGAATAAGTTGATACAAAGTAATATTGATAATAATAATATTGAAAGTGTTGACAAAATGTGTTTTTCAAATGATGATAAACACAATAATGAGGTAAATTAAATATTATACTGTATTCATCTTTATATAATTCTATATTGATATATATATACATATATATATATACTATTACCTTATTTATTGATGGAATAATGTTGCAGAATAGACAAAATTGGAAAAAACACAAACCTTTACACTACTGTCCATATTGTCATAAGAGTTTTGATCGCCCTTGGGTTTTAAAAGGTCATTTGAGACTTCATACAGGCGAAAGACCTTTTGAATGTCCTGTTTGTCACAAATCATTTGCTGATAGGTAATTTTTTTATTTTATATTTGAGGAAATTATATTTTTTTTTCTAAATTTTTTACGTTTTTTATTTATTTTTTTATTTTTTTTTTTTGTGCGTCCAATATTAGATCTAATTTGAGGGCGCATCAGAGAACTCGTAGTCATCACGAGTGGGAATGGAGATGTGAAGTTTGTTTCAAAGCATTTTCTCAACGACGATATTTAGAACGTCATTGTCCTGAGGCTTGTCGTAAATATCGAATATCACAGAAGAAAGATTAAATAATGTAGACATTATATTGTGTGTGTAAATGATAATTATGTAATGTTTTACGCAATTCCCTGTATATTAATGAATGTATCGTAGAAAAATAAATGTTTTACTGTTTAACAAAAAAGAGAGGAAAACAATATGTCTTGTTATGAAAAAAAAAAGGAATTTTGTATTATCGCGCCACAATTTGAATGTATAAATTCACCATGAGTCACGAGACATTAATGTGTGAATAACTGACCAATTGCAATCCAGAAACTCGATCACGCACTCTCGCGTCATGTGATTGGTCGCCGCCATATTGTAAATATAGATGACCCTCTGATTGAAGGATTGAAGAGAAAGCGAATGCAAACGCATGCGCAATGTATATAATAATGAGTACGCCATATCTCTCGAAAGCGCCACGGAAACGGTTTACTGTTACGAGTGTTTTTATTCCTTCATGACACACATCATATATATTCAGCAAGTAAAAATTATCGTTTGCATGTGACGCAGTGCGTTAGTTGCAGAGTTGTATAAATACAAAAATAACGTAAAATAACAAGTTAGTAATTTGCTTTGAAATACATTGTGTGAAAACGCGTTTTAGACGCTCAAGAACTTTTGGGTTGAGGCGATCGAGTGTGAGAGAGAGCGAGAGAGAAAAAGGAGCAAAAGAGAGAGTCAGAGTTGTATTGAAGGGAAGAACGCTTGCCATAGCGCGTACGGCAAAGATCGAAACTTGACATTGGGAGACGGCCATTTTGGCATTTTGTGTTCACTGTTCGAGTGCTTCGTCTGCGGCATCGGTTTCCATCCTTCTCAAGGTATAGTACTCATACATTTACATATTTTTATATTCATCATTGTTCATTGAATTTATTAATTTTTACAGTCGTTCGTCGCTCATTGCTTTCATTGTCTGGTTATTTTTAACTTCTATGTAAAAGAGAGAGCAAAGTTCGCAAAATTTCAGTCACTATATATATATATATATATATATTAAGTTCTATTTGTAAAATTTTATCGCATTCATGGAATTAATTTTAAAGTTTGTATATTCATTGGAGTGTTTGCTTCATTTTATTTTTCGGTTTATTCTTATGTAGTAAATATATCGTGTGCGTTCGTTACAACTTTTTTTCAATCATAGAGGGTGTATCAGGTTAGATTAGATACTGGTGTACAAAGTGATATGCAGGGCTGGTCTTCACTGTGTCCCTTGCTTCCTCTCTCTCACTCTTTGCCAATTATACCCAATGATATTTACATGAGTCGAGATACATTTGCAAATCTTATAACAATGGGCAATAATCACAGCGTGTGTATTTTTTTTTTTTTTTTTAAACATTTAATAATTCGTTGAAACATGGAAAAACAATAGAAAATGTTATGATTTTGATTTATTATTATCATCACATATTGATAAGAGAAGTATTGTTGTATTCTCTTCATTTCAATATCGATTGTTGATTATTAGTGAGAATATTGATGGAAATTTTTTATTGTATATCCTTATGGCATATGTAGATAATACATCTATTTAATTGTTCGATGTTATTTACGTTGAATACAATTCAATTTGTATCAGTGAAATCAATTTGTGTTTCATAGCGTGAAAATAATTGTTATGCCATTGCTGAAAAACCGTGCGGTAATTTCTGAGAAAAACAAATAATTCGAAAAGGGACAATTGATTGATTTAGTATATAGATAACGTCGGGTGTTTGTTTGTTTCTATTATCTCTTGGGCATTTATTGAAGCGCAGAATTGTGAAGGAACGAGAGAGCAAAGCGAATTCCATCGAAATTCTGTCATCGGCTGAACGAATAAATTTATTGTGTGGTAAATTATCCACGAACACGAATAAATTTGTGAATTCGAAACACAAATTGAATTACTCGATAATACGCTTACAATATATCTATTATTCTCATTGTATTGTCCCTTCGATTTAGTACACTTTATTCAATTAATACAATTAATACATACACTTTTTAGAAGATTGAAATACTGCAACATTTTCGAAATGATGACTGAAACGCATATTAATTCCAACCACATGTTAAATTCTGGCCTGGGCCCGAAATCCGACCTCGAAAAAATGGACGATGTGGGTTGGAAAGCTAAACTGAAAATTCCACCAAAGGATAAACGAATCAAAACAAGCGTAAATATATTATTTTTAATTAATCGTTTGTTGTTAATCAGTTTGGTCTTTATCGATTATCAATAAATAAATATTTGAATTGAATAGGATGTCACAGACACACGCGGTAATGAATTCGAAGAGTTCTGCTTAAAGCGTGAACTTTTAATGGGAATATTTGAGAAAGGATGGGAGAAGCCATCACCTATTCAAGAAGCCAGCATTCCTATTGCACTGTCTGGCAAAGATATCTTGGCGCGAGCTAAAAATGGAACAGGCAAAACTGGAGCATATTCTATCCCTGTGCTGGAACAGGTAATTTATAAATGAATTCTCATACATTGAAATAATTCAGTAAACAGTAAAATATCGATTAATCATTTTTATCATGATTTTTATATGACCTCTGCTTTTCTGTTTAATATAATCAAAAGGTGGACATACGAAAAGACGTTATTCAAGCATTAATAATTGTGCCTACCAGAGAATTGGCACTGCAGACATCCCAAATTTGTATTGAACTTGCTAAGCATATGGATGTTAAGGTTATGGTAACTACCGGTGGTACAAACTTGCGCGAAGACATCATGAGGATTTATCAAAAAGGTAATTAATTAACATTTAATGTTTCTTTATTTGTCAAGTTCTCTTTTTTTTTTTTATTTCTTTATAAGTGTAAAAATCATCTGCACGACATAATAATTAATTTTGTTATATTTTCTGTTAATTTTTATGTTGCAGTGCACGTAATTATTGCGACACCGGGACGTATTCTTGATTTAATGGACAAGAATGTTGCGAATATGGATCATTGCAGAATTCTAGTACTGGACGAGGCTGATAAACTTCTATCTCAAGACTTCAAAGGCATGTTGGATCACGTAATCTCGAGGTTTGTGTTCATTGACCAAGATTGAAAAATTATATCTGGGGAAAAAAGAATACTGTATGAGTCTTTAATGTTTATTTTTGTCTTGGTGGTTAGATTACCGCAGGAACGACAGATATTGCTGTATTCAGCTACGTTTCCCCTGACGGTTAAACAATTCATGGAAAAACATTTAAGAGATCCATATGAAATAAATTTAATGGAGGAATTGACGCTAAAAGGTGTTACACAGTACTACGCATTTGTTCAAGAGCGACAAAAAGTTCATTGTCTTAATACACTATTTTCCAAGTTACAAATAAATCAAAGCATAATATTCTGCAATTCGACGCAACGTGTTGAACTATTGGCGAAAAAAATTACGGATTTGGGATACTGTTGCTATTATATACACGCTAAAATGGCACAAGCACACAGAAACCGCGTGTTTCACGATTTCCGCGCTGGTCTATGCCGAAATTTGGTGAGTTATTTGATTGGGGAAAAAGTAAAATTCAAATTTATCTATATTTTAATATCACAAATATTCAATGAAAAAATATTTTTATTTGTCGTTAATAGGTGAGCAGTGATCTGTTTACACGTGGTATTGATGTTCAGGCTGTGAATGTCGTAATAAACTTTGATTTTCCAAAAATGGCTGAAACGTATCTCCATCGTATCGGTCGTTCTGGAAGATTCGGCCATTTAGGTATTGCCATCAATCTAATAACTTATGAAGATCGTTTCAATTTACATCGTATTGAGCAGGAGCTTGGTACAGAGATAAAACCAATTCCCAAGGTGATAGATCCTAGTTTGTATGTTGCCAGACCAGAGGACAATAACAGTATGGAGGAAGGTAATGTGTCGAAGTAGTTTCGCCAATTGCGTATATGCGAAAAAGTGATTTTGTGACTCGTACAATCGTGGCAACATTCGTCGATTATACTTTGAACACATGCAGATAAGAAGAAGAGAGCAGGAGCGTGAAAAAAAAAAAAATAAATAAAATAAAATAGTGCAAGAAAATAAAAAAGCGGAAAACGTAAAAAAAAAAAGGAACATACACACACAAAAAACAAACATAAAAGACGTTACTTAATGTTGATGAAGAAGTAATTATTTGAGGTGCGCGTAATTAGCAGTGTTGAAATGCAATAAACAAAACACGAATAAAAGGAACACTAACAGTGCTGTACCGGAAATGAGGAGAAAAAAAAATACAAACATTAGGTAACAAAGATTGTTTTGATGTAGGAAATATTGAGTGTTTGAATGAAAACTTCAGGAAAAACAAAACGGATACCATGAAAATTACACTTCATCATCGTATTAGAACAGAAATTGGGCAAAAAAAATGTGTCACTTGTAAATAATATGATATATACCGAGCAAGAGAAATTTATCATATATTTCGCGCTCGGTTTGATGAAAAAAAAAATAATAATAATAAACTCAGTGACTGAAGTGAGAGCGTGAGTGCCGGTGCGAGTCATTTCTTGTACATAGATACATTTAAATGTACATAAATAATTATAATTAACCAGAGTCAAGCCATTATCAAGAGCACAATGCGTAGAAGGAAATAAAAAATGAAAAGAGAAAAACAACAAAAAACCGTATAACGCAATCTTTAAACAAAAATGGTAAAATAAATTTACACACACTCTCACACATACACACACACACACACACATATACACCCGTAGAAGCACGTGATCATACCTATACATACTCATACGTAACACATACATTATCGTGAGTTAATCTATCATTGCATTTTATCGTGAGTGTAAATACAGCATGAGAGCAGATGTCATTTTATGAGTAAATTTTGATACGAGAGGCCTCATACTTTCAATATATTCCTTCTACTCTTTGTTTATTGAAAAATGAAAAACAATTATTGAAATAAATAAACAATATGCGCAAGTCGTTAACATTCGACAGAATAAAACAAAAGAAAATTTTGTAATAAGTCGAGTCTTCGTTTGATTCGCGCTCGTAATTTTCATGATCACGAACAGAGCAGTTCATAAAAAATATACATATGGATACTTATATATCTATATATGTGTATATATTGCTATTATATATATACACGTAGTGCATTTTGTTCCAAGCAATTGCAAATTGCAACAATTTCAAATAGAAAAAAAAACGCGTGCGAACCAAATGTATAGTTTGATTGTGGCTTGATTTTGCAATCTCAATACTGTCATATAACACAACTCTGAAATTCAAATAACATTTTTCAAGAGAACAACTCCAACATATACGAGCGGGACGATTTAAAATTACCATTTACCGTTTTTTTTTCTCCCCTTTTGTCCTTTCGTGAATATTTCCCGCGGTGATATTTTTTTCTTTCGTTTCATTTTTTTTTTATTTTGTCAATGAATAGAAGTGCTGATTCAAATCTTTTTTCTTTTAATGATATCACAGTGTGATTGAAAATTCAGATGTTGTAAAAGTGACTAGTTTTATACAATTATTTTTATAACTATTAGGCTGGTGGGCTTCGCGAGACGCGGAGATCGTAATGCACAATCGCAGGTTCATAAAGAATTTTGAAAAAGAGATACATGTGATATCGCGGCTCAGATAAAAATCAAATGAAAATTCCTTTGTTCGTTGGTATAAATCAAAAACAGAACGTACAAACATGATGATGCGCACAGCTACATGCAATAAATTGTTTCCTCAAACACCAGTGATGATGCGGTAGCTTATCTCAATTCGAAATAGCAAATGGAGCAACAAAAATGAATCATTGGATAAACTGGAGGAATGATTGTCATCAAACAGAACATGAAAATCATTGTCCTTTATAAACAGTTTGCAAGTTGTGCAAGAAAGCGCATAGGATGAAGTAAAAAATTTAATTTTTAGAGAGAAAAAATTAATAAAATCGTCAATATATCTTGCATATATGATCTCGTGGGCGTGTCCATAAATTACATTATTAAACAATGAATAATAATGTAATCGATGAAATAAAAAGGAAAAACACAAACTATAGCAAATGGATAATCCATTCCATTATCAACGTAATGTATAAAGTTTGACAAATATGGCAGACTTAACACAGCCGACTATTTAATAATTATAGTCGGCCAATAAAAACAAATTATATTCACGATTAAATTGAAATGTGAATGAGAATACGTGAGCGATGCGTATTCAGTCCGCGTATAAATTTTTTTTTTCTTATGATGACAATGATGAGGAAATGATTTAATCCATATAATGAACAACGAATATTTAAAGTGAATTTTAATCATCTTTTTTTCATCTTCATTTTTCAATGTTGACCTCAAGATTGTTATATACGACTCGATCATCATCCAATCAAGTTACCCATTGTCTCACGAGCCCACAGGTCGAATATAAACGAAAACAACTTCACATACGAACGATGATCACGTAACGTCTCAATATTTTTCATGAGTTGAGCATGCCTCGAAATTGAAACGTTATTTGTGATTCAATCGTGATCATATGAAGTTTCATAAATCGTTTTTTTTTCTTTTTTTCTTTTTGTTCATCAAATCATCATCGCAGCAATTTATTATATAAATCTTTAATCATCTTACATAATTTGTTTTGCGAATAATCAACTGGGAATGATCTCAGAATTAAGTTTTCGAGTAATTCATATAATGTATGTGAAAGAAAATTGTTTGTGTGCGATAAAAATATTCGACTGAGAAACGAGTGTGACGGGTATAGATTCGAACAAATATTGTACATTGTATCAAATGTACTCGTTAGTATTGCGAAGCAGTCCACGGGAGAAACAAAAAATAATATGAATATTGTCATCTTAACGTTCAATCAAGACGATTAATTAATCATCTTGATTTAACGTAAATTAATTTAATATTCTAATGTGCATCATGCAGAAACAGATATGAATGACAAACACGTAAATTTATTTTGTGAATAAGAACAAAGAAGACATTAATAATTCCTATGACGAGGAATTTTAGGAAGAGAGTAATTAAAGAAATAAATGCCTATCTATAGGGTTTGAAGTAAATGAAAATATATATATGAGAGAATCTACAATGAAATGGATGAAAAGGTAAAAAAATGCATACGGCATATTGTATAGATTTACTCTGACATAACTAAAATTCTCCGTAGTGAATTGTGAATTTGTTCAAAGGTTGAATTATATGTTGGAATGTAGGAATATTAGCACAGAGCAAACACATCACCAATATTCGTATGGTTTTATGATTTACACAATTATTTGTATATCATACGGGAAGGAAATACCAACAACATGTATATGTGTTGCGAGTCTGTCTGTTGGGTTGACTCATCTATACTTTAAGTTTGTTCATCGACATCTAAGAAATTCTTTCATTTTTTTTTCTTTTTTTTTTTTATCTCAAAGAATCAGAAAGTATGAATAAGTGAGAATGAGTAAGAGAGCACAGGTGCCTTGCGATATTGTGGTAGCGATGAATTGATACAGGGTGTATAAGAGATCACAAACGAGAAAATGAAGAGTAATGAAACAGAGCGTGTAAAAAATTTTAAATAGAGACAGGGATGAATGTGCTGAGAAAAGACGGTGATACCTTCGGTGAGTTTGGGAATATTCTCGTTTGTGCTTTTTTTTTTCTTCTGGTCTTGAGTAATGCACTTTATAAAGTGCAAGTGGGGGATGATTATATGTGAGCTCGCAAGTGCACGACAAAATGTGTGGTAAGAATGTATAAAAATAAAAAATGAAGACGAAGAGAGAGGGGGTGGAGGTGGTAGGAAGATGAAAAAGAGCTTAGGGTGGACGAGGAGGATAAGATTCGAAAGCGCATTAAATGGCGCGTAGTTCAATACGAGTTTTACGAGTAATAGAAATAATTTGTTGGCAAAAGAGTTGTCAATCTTCTATTTACGTCAATTAAACATCATTTGAGACTTGGAAGTTTGGATTTTCGCGCATGCTCCTTTGCTCGCTGGCAAAAATACGAACGATCGATTTGCAGAAAGCAAAACGCACGTATACTATCAGAAAAAAAAAGTAGGAGGAGAAATATACGAACGGGTGAGAAGAAAAAATAAAAAGTAAGATAAAAAATAGTGAGGAATACTCGTTGAATGAAGAAAGAAGTCAAAAACCAGAGAATTTTTGTTCTTCAAAAGTTTTCTGAAGGAATGCTCTTTTATTTATTTATTATTCTTTAGGGGTATTTTTTTTCGGCTTGTTTTATTTTTCTTCCAATTTTTGTTTATTCTCTCTGTGTATCTATAATTCGAGATTGGCTAGCGAGCGGAGGCGAGAATACATTTAACCAAGCTCAGTCTCACTTTACTCTTAAGCTCGTACTGAGAGAAAATAAATTTTTTTTTATCTTTTTTTTTTACTATTTAATTGCGGGTTCGCAAGGCGAACTCGTAGCGTTCTCTCGCGAGGCGAGCGAACGTTCTCTTGTAGAAAGAAAAAAGTTTGAACATCTTGGGAAGAATTTTGGAGGGGTTTTTTTTTATATATTTTTTTTTTGTTTGAAGAAGGGAGAATTTAAAGAAGGTTTGTGACCCGATGGTGAACGATGCGGGTCTGAATCCGGGTGGAAGAAGTATTTCTAAAAGAATGTGTTACCGTGTGTACGTTAATCATCGTTTTAGACTACAGCGGTATTGTATGAGTGCAAACGCAAAGAAAGGGAGAGAGAAAAGTGTAGCGGAAAGTGGAAAAATATGGAGAAAAAAATAAAAAAAAAATAAGGGTGAAAAAATGCTAGGCGGGCTGGTGCCGACATGGTGAAAGTGATCGCGAAACCCATCGTGTGACGTGATGTTACGTTACAATGGTATGCCGTGATGTTACAGCGAAGTAATATTACACTTCTTATTCATAATATATTTTTTCATTTTCCTTTCGGTTTTATAATATGGAATTCAACAATTGAAATAATTTTTGGGTATAAACGACCGGTCACAATTTGCGATGCGACACACGTAGTAGCGATGGGTTCGTGAATTCATACCACTCATTATTTTGGTATGGACAATGAAAAAAGATGTTAAACAATGAAAAAAAAAAAAAAACATACAAATAAAATAATGTGTGGTAAATACCAGAAACGAAATGGAAAATAAAAAAGTGCGATTCAGTTCGAAAACGAAAACAAAAATAGTCTGCAAAAATTTATGTATTTTTTTTTATCGTCGAGGGTGTGCGCATTTTTTTGTTTTATAACTAGGTGTCTCTCCTGCGGAATAGACCAGGAATAATGTGACATTCGAGAACAGTGATTTGTGACTTGTATGAAATGAGAATTTTTTCAGTGTTCACGATTTTTCACATTTTTTTTTGTTTTTTCGTTCTATCATATTTTTTTTTTGTGGATTATAATCTGTTGAAAAATCCTTTGATTTATTAATCGTATCGTGACTGTTAACGGATGACAAATGAAATTGTTCAGAGTCTTAAATCAACTTGTGAAAGAAATAGAAAGGAAAAAGTGGAAACAAATTAATTTTTTTTTTTATAAATATTACTGTACTATTATTTTTCTCATTTGTATTAAAAATTAATCGATTTTTTTGCGTGCGTTGAATTGAATCGAACTAAAAAGTTGAATGCATTAAATGAAATCGAACCAATTAAAAAGAAAAAGAATGACCGTAGAGAGCCTATAATAAAAAAAAAAAAAATTCGCAGACCCAGCTTCGAAATATGGTCTTATAAAAGGGGAAGAAAAAAAGAGCAGTTAATAATACTGATGATTACAAAAACAAAATTTCCGCTAATTGACCGTAAAGAATTTGTTGTATTAGTACTAATTTACAAAACAAACAAAATTGAAAACGAAAAATTGTTATTAATTTGTAATGACAATACACTCATTTAATTGTTACCGTCTCGATCAAAATAAAATAAAAAAATTTAAGATAACAATTGTAAAGGTAGATTCGCGCTGTACATTACAGATGACAAGTAATTTTTCTTTCAATTTATCGGACGCTTGTGTCATTAGTGTACAACCGAGTCTATCTCCGTTTATAATTTACATGTATTATCAAAAAGGAAAGCCAAAAAAAAAAAAAAGAAAACAAGCAAACAAACATTTTATTTTTCATGCAGAAATTAAATTTGGAATAATTTTTTTGTTCCCGAATAAAAAGGATCAATTCAATATTCAAAAGTGTTTTCAATAAATTTATTTCCAATTCCATTACAATAAAAATGATATACCACTATATTAAGATTCAGTGCATTGCAATTCACAGAAATAATAGTTCAAGATCATTTTAGTCGCATTTTCAACTGTATTACTCAGTTCATATCACTGAACTGTATAATTAAATTAAATTATTCGTCTTGTCGTCTTGCAACTTGCATTGCGCACATAAAACTACATGCATATACATCATTCAAACTCCATAGTCTATTTCTCAAGTACATCTGAACTGTTGGAGCTTGGTGAAGTATATCCTTCGGAGTAATTAGCGTGAATACATTCGCTGGACAAATGATAATTTAATCAGTGAGATCGCAAACTGACGTAGCCCCGTAAATTTACGTATATACGTCTTCTATTCTCTGTCTTCAGTCTCTTAGCGCGTGGTAAACGCATCACCCCCGCTGTATCACCCAATTTCAACAGTGTTGGCAAGCAAACAGTAGTTTCATCCAACATACAACTACTCTGTGATTGTAATGTACAGTAACCAGTGCGCGAGAGTAGAGAGGCAAGCCAACACGCGCAATCCAAATGTCCATTGCTATACATATATATTAAAGACATCAATCTCATACTAAAACGGAATCTAGTGCTGTTAGTTGGGTAAATTAATCGTATTTGATGAACATTTCCTCATGGTAAATGTAACATTGATATGAGGAAACAAACATTATGAGTTTATATTACCGATGATAATAATGATAGTTAATTATCGCCTCTACATCAACACCATCACTACAATACATATCAAAGTAATCCAATCGAAAATACATTTACCCCACTCATCAATCCATCATGAGAGACAAATCTACGTAAGGAGCTATCCCCTTAAACTCCACCACATCAATCTTCACCCATGCTACACAAAACTCAATCCCTCCATTAATTTCAATACAATTCAGTTGAAATATTTTATCTTTTTATTGCTATTATTGCCATTATTACTATTCAGTAATTTATCATAAAATTTAAACAAACATTATATATATATATGACACAGTGGCATCTTGAGGAATATTATTCCGATTGTGTGATAACTATAAACATGGATCTTGCGAGGATAACCATTATACGGTTATCTTGTGGGCACCAGGCTCGCTTCACCACTACGGTCCATTCTAAATTGCTCAAACTGACCGATAGTGTGCACGGTCATGGTCTCAAGTATATATATATATATAGAAGCGATGAAAATAGATAGTGTAAGTGAGAGAATGTGTTTGCTATTATCATCCAAGTGGTGGGATTGATCAGGCAAGTTCAATTGTCCACTCACTAAGCAACTGTTTAGATAAAGTTATTTTACAAAATTGTGATTGGCACGAATACAATATCGCATATTTTTCATTTACAAAATACCATTTGAATTTATTGTGGATTATATGTATACAAATATACCGATGATAAATATAGAGCAATATATGATAAATCAATTGGTTCTTTGCGATATCCAAAAACCACGATGGTTTCTAGTATTCACTTTCAATATATAGAAACTGTATATATTTTTCAATGTGGGTATTGATGTTGTGCGCAAATGGAGTACAATGACACTCGAGCCAACTGAAATACCCATTCATGTCCATTCGCGTCTCTCCCTTTCACATCGCTCTTTATGGCTTTTCTACGTTCTCTGTCCTCACTTGCCGTCCCCATCGCTCGGATCCCTTTGTCCGTATACATATATACATATATATTCCTATACCATTTCACACTGAAAATAAATCCCCTATCGCGCCAATGTTAATACACAGTGTCGTTGTATAGTCGTCTCTGCTTATATATATATATATATATATATATTTATATATGTATATGTATATATAAGCCATTCGGTGAATACACTCTTGGTCTACGTACAATTCGCTATTTCACTCGCACCGTTACTACAACAATATTCCTCTCATTCACCACCCGCCGAGAGTGATATCGATTCAGACAGCCAATTAGGTCTAAAAGGCCCTTCAGCGAAAATTTGTGCAAAGTGAGACAGGAGGCGGCGCGCGCGCGACCCGTCATTCTACTCATCGAATTTCTCCTTTTATATATGTATACTTTATCTTCTTCATGCTTTCGCCACTCTATCTTCATAATTTCTCGACCCTCGGTGTCATAATGCTGTCCTCCGTCTTTCCTTACTCTTTATTCTTTTTTTTTTTCTTTCTTCCTTTTTTTTTGCCATTTTTTGCTTTCGTTTTTTTTTTTTCCTTCTACTTTTACTTTTTTTTTCTCTTTTTACTAATAATTTTCGTGCAAGATGGCCGTTATCGTCATGCCGTTGGCACTATGATCTTGAATGATATATTCCCTCGTGACGACAATGGCTCATTACTATGAATGAAAAGAGAATATTTCCTTTGGGATTGGAAATCTCGATTGTCATTTTTTTTCCCTGTCTATCATCATTATCATCATTATATTTGTAAAAATAAAATTCTCTTTTTTTTTTCTTCGCCTCTCTCCGGTTTATTCATCCAATTTGTATTGGCTGAATAAAACTCAAATACATAAATATATATATATATATATATATATATATATATATATATATATACATATAGGTACATATAAATGAATGTATATTCCATGGAGATAGCGCTCGTTCTACCGTAAACTATATATTCTAATGCAATTTGATCTCCATTAAGAATTATCTATCCTCGTATAAAATTCACAATTGAATAATTAAAAAAATGAATAACAATAATAACAATAAAAAATAAAACATTAAAAATTAGCATTGGAAAATTCGGAATGGCTCTAATATAATCTGGCAGTGCATTTAAAGCAGTTTGAGAAACGGCCGTGCATCTCTCTCCACTGGCATGACATAGCATTCGATACGCGACGGTAGTGGGGAAACTTCACTTCTCCCTTCCACCATTTCAACCCTCGGCAAATATATAAAAAGCAAAGGGGCGTGTGGCCGCGCACGCGTCAACCCCAATTTCAAATGCGTCTGCGCGCCAATTGCGCTTGGGTTAGTATGGGGTCGACAAGTTGACAGTTGAAGGGGTGCAAGCAAGAGAGAAAGCAACATAGAGAACAGTGAATGTAACGGCGGGGCAGCAAAGGGCGACGTTATATATTGTTAGATAGGGTGGTTTGGCAGTTTAGGGGAGAGAAATTCAGGATCCCGAGCGCACACAGAGAGTACACGAGTGCTACTCTGCGAAATAGAGACTGAGTGAAAGGGAGCAAGAGGTAGCAAAAGCGATGGGGTGTGTATGAGAATCACAGCGTTCGTGCACATTGCCCGGGGTGTACAATACCAAGAGAGAAACATAGATATAGAAGTGGGCGAAACAAGGGAGAAGAGAACGAATATATTCCTTTTTATATATATATATATATGTTACTTCTTCTTCTCCTTCCTCTTCTTCTTCTCTTCTGTACTCATCTTTCTGTCTCTGTTGTGTGTGTGTGTGTGTGTGTGTTCAAGTTTACCGCGTGTTGGGGGTGAAAACGAAACAGGAGACAGAGAGGGAGAGAGAAATTGTGCGCGCGCGTCACCAAGCGGGAAAAAAAAAGAATACGAGAAAAAAAGGGGAGTCCCGATGTTCTGCGAACGGCGGCGCTACGAAGCTGCTCGTCTCTCCCGCAGTTTTTCTCGTACCATCGAGGGCGTTATGCCACATCACAGAAATGAAAAAATACCATTTTTATTGAATTGTTGGTGAATGTTTATGTGAATGTGTGTGTAAATGAGTGAATTAGTGTGATAAGTGTTGTCATAGGTGAATTGTAATAGTTAGATGAATGTGAAAGGCGAATGGAGAAGACGAAAAGTTGAAGAGATGATGGAGAAAAATCGTGGATAATTGGAGAAAATAAGTTAGCAAAATATATAAACAAAGGGTGATAAAAGAGAAAAAAAGTGGAAAAGTAAATATTGGCGGTTATGTTGGAAGATAAGAGGAAAGTTTGGAAAGGACCATGGATGATTTATTGTTCGTTATAAAATTGGAGGAGGAATGAAGCACCCGGCTTGTTTGCGGCCAAACTGAAATGGTGATGCGAGTTTGAGTGTGTGACTTTACACACATATATATATATATATATAGGAGAGAACTCGCGGGAGTCACCCGCGTAAAGGGTGGGCGGTCCAGGGACACTCTCTCTCATTTTCTCTCTTTCTCTCCTCTATTATATATAGTCGTCTTTGCTGGTGCTTCTGTTTGTGGTGGCAGTGGCGTTGAGTATTGTCCCCCAATGGACCTGTATTCAGTGATTACTCTTTGGCTATAAATCATTTGAGTTGTCATTTTTTTTTTCTGTATTTTTATTGTTTGAATGTTCAATGGATATGAAGAACATAACGTATATGTATATATTTTAAATTTCATTTACAATTGCACAGTAATTCATGCAAAAAAAAAAGGCAACAACAATGCTATTCGTGATGTCACAACGTGTTTGTTTAGCGCCGCTTGGCATACTTGCGTTTGTTCTGTTGGGCTTTGTAGTAGGTGATAAGTGCGCGGAAGAGTGTACATGCAAATGGAAAGGTGGAAAACGTACAGTTGAGTGTGTTAATCGTTCTCTCAGCAGTATACCCGATCGAATTGATCCGGAAACACAAGTATTGGATGCAAGTGGCAATGATATAAAACTGTTACCGAGCAATATATTTGTACGTGTGAGTTTAACGAATCTTCAGCGTTTGTATTTGCGTGGCTGTCGTATGCATCAAATCGATAAAGACGCACTAGCTGGCCTGACAAATCTTGTGGAACTGGACTTGAGTAACAATCGTTTAATATCAATACCCAGTGGTAGTTTAACTAAAGCACCATTCCTCAGGGACTTATCGTTGGCATTCAATCCGCTTGAGCGGGTGTTTGCCCAGGCTTTTCGCACCACGCCGAATCTTGTGAAGCTCGATCTGTCACACGCCCAGATAGTTGAAGTCGAATCAAATGGATTTCGTGGGCTGGAGTCTCTAGAGAGTCTAAAACTCAATGGCAATCGAATCGCAACACTACATCCAGGTACATTTGAACCATTGAATAAACTCACAAGCATTGAATTACATGACAATCCATGGATATGTAATTGTCATTTGCGTGAAATGAAAATGTGGCTGGTTAAACACAATTTACCAATGTTAATTGCGCCAATATGCCATGGGCCAGATCAACTTGTGAATAAACCATTCACTGAATTGACAATTGATGATTTTGCGTGTCGTCCAGTATTAATGATTGCTAGCCGCTATGCCGAAGCAACTATTGGTGAGAATGCAAGTATTGTATGTCGTGTTTCAGCTGTGCCGCCAGCCAAAGTTAAATGGTATTGGAATGGTAAATTACTTGCCAATCACTCGGCCTTCAGTAGCTATCAGAGAATATTTATATACGAAGAGGGACAATTTAGCAAGCGTAGCACACTTGTCTTGACCAACGCCCAAGAATCGGATTCAAGTGAATTTTATTGCGTCGCTGAGAATCGTGCCGGAAGTGTTGAAGCCAATTTTACACTTCACGTCTCATTGAGAACTGCTGGAATGTCAACTCTTGGTTCGGGCCAAATAGCAGGAATATCAGCAGCGCTTGTGGTATTAATCCTCTTCATTCTTCTAATTATTCTCGTATTATTTGTTCGGTTACGGCGTATGCCACTGAAAGATGTAAAAAATGCAGCGACACTTGAAGTATTACCAGCTGATTCTGCTCAAGTTAATTCAGAATCATCGCTAAATGTACATCAAAAAACAGAGGAAGTTGAGACAACATTCAATGAAAGTAAACCACCGCCAGTATCATTGAATTTAAACTATGTGCAAAAGCAATCGGACCCTGGTGAATACGTTTTTGATGATGCACGTCCTGTTATTCATGGGCCATGTTTCTCATCAACGACATCGCTTGTGCCAATTGAGAATCCCGATCTTATTAGGGAGCACACGCGCACCTCCATTGAAGAGTTGGGCGGTTATACAACGTCAGACACCATTGGTGGATTGATGATGGAGGACACGAGACTTTTGTATTCCAGTATTTGGAATTCAAGAGACAATCGGTCAAATGCTACAGCAAGCTCATACGTTGCCAAAGATATTATTCAATCGTCAATGGCACCAATTGAACAATTTCCACCTGGAGCTAAACAATTAAGGGTTTGGCAAAAAGGCGTTCCAGTTTTACCACCAGTATCAGCATTAAAACGAGTCCTTGCCTCGACACGTAGTTCACCGGACGAGGGATACCAGGAAGGTACTGGGACTGATGTCTAGGTACCGTTACTTCATTACTGCGACCCACGGCATCGTTATCTCGAACTTATGAGAAGGCACCAGGACGATATGAGATTGTCCAGCCTTACAGACTAATGTGTGTATGTGTGTGCCGATGAGGTTGCGGTAGTGAATTGCATATAGGTAACAAATGAAATGCGAAAAACAAAAACAAAATATGAATGAAGGAGAAATTTTTTACATCATTTATTCCAATTTTATTTTTTTTTTCCTCATTTTTGGGAAACAGAAACGTGCAGGAGTAAAGATGCACACAACAGTTATATATATATATATATATATATATATATATAT